>JARBWK010000003.1:161730151-161944873 GCA_030556195.1 Anolis apletophallus | reverse complement strand
GGCACCCTACCTGTCCTGATTCCAGCAAAAATGTATATTGTCATCCTTGTATACCTTTTGCACTTAAAAAAAACCCACAAATTTTCCCCTTCCCCTATCTGTGGGGGCTTCAGCAAGGTTTTCCTGAAACAGCGATCAGCTGATTGGCTTCAAATGGACAAACAGCTGATTTAAAGGAAGTAAAGGACACAATTAGAATGCTCTAAACCCTTTTTTTAAAAAAATTTTCTCCATTATGTGTTGAATGTCAGGTACAAGAATCTTTTTATTTATTTAAAAATTTCTGGGGGTGTGTAAGGGTTCCCCTTTATTGCAGAGTTTTTTTTTTAAAAAAAAATTCTGCGGATGCCCTGTCAGCCCCATTTGTTCCAAACGGGGGGAACCCGGGGGAGGATGGGGGGGAAAAAAATTTCCCCGGGACCCATTTTTGGGGGAATTTCCCCACCCCAGTTTTTGTCCCCTTTTAAAATCCACATTTTTTGTTTTGAATGCCCAGAGAGGGGACAGAGGAAAAGGTTTCTTTTTCTTCCTTCTTTGAAATGAACCCACAAGGATTAATGAAAAATTGATTACGGACACCTCTCTTCTTTCCCCCTGACAAAAATATGGAAAAAGGGAAAGGGGCAATATATGGGGATATAGTCATCCCCCCATTTGCATTTAATTTCTGCCGATTTTATTATTTGGGATTTGATTAATATGCCTTTTTCTGGAACTTTTTCTCTAGTACAATTTTTGATAACAGCTGCAAAATTTCCCCAAGAATTGCAGTTAGGCCTTGAATTCCTAGAAAAACATTCCCATAGGCATGGGGTTCTTCACATGTATCTAATCAATTCCCCAGAGAAATTGACATATTAGAGGACAAGGGACCAATTGCATATAGAAGGTTTTTTTAATTTGTTTTTTTTTTCCCCAATTTGGGGGTCCTCCCCCCTAACCACCACAAAAATATATCATTCCCCCCAAAGATTATTTATTTTAATTTAAGGAATGGGGGTGGACAGAAAAAAAAAATAAATAAAGACTCACTTAAAGTAAAAAAAAGATGGGAAAACCAGTGAAAACTGAAAAGTCCTGGCACTTGAACATTGTAACGGAGGTCAGCTGAAACAACAGTGATATTGATATTAAGAGGCATGAATAGGGGGAAAAAAGGAAAAGAAACATGATGGGGGAAGACATATCAAAACCCTTGTCATGGCTGCCTTCCATCGGAAACCATGCCAGTGTGAAAGACCAGGGCCCAGAAAAGCATAGTCATTGGGATTCACCTTCAAGGTGGTCCTTTAGAAGACAATCTTAGCCTTGAATGAATCCAAAATGATGGGGGGGCCCACTAAAATTCCCCCCCAAAATATGCCATCTGGATCTCAATGAAAGGAGCCTCTGTATGCAAAATGCCCTGCCTACTATAAGCCCCCCATGATAAGTACAGGAGCATGGGAAGCTTTTTGACTCTGTTTGTCCATTTCCAGCATAGTTCATTTTGATGAGAACAGCTGACTGGGGTCTCTTTCTTCATTGTTATTTTTCTGTGGAGGAGGATTAAATTGGCAATGTACATAGAGTTCAGTTGTAAAAAATCTTAAAGTCCCCGAGGGGGAAAAGTTTTTAAATGCTTTTTTAATTGTATTTGTTGTTGTGTAATTAAAGTTAATCCTTTTTTGTGTCAGCTCATTTTTATAGCACTCATTTCCTTGATTCAGGTATGAGAACTTTAAAAATAGGCTGGTGGCCAAAGGCATTTATGTTTTTTTTAATAGCTCTATGCCTGAGCCTTTTTTAGTTTTTAAACCTGGCCCCAAACAGAAAAAATTCTATGTTTGAAAATTTTATATTTTTGGACTGTAGAAAACTGTTTTTTTTCCTGCTTGCAGATGTTCAATCAGTGATTTAGATTCTTCTTCTGTTTTTGTTGATGCTTGCCTGGCAAGGATTCCATGGTGAAAATTTTTTGTTTTGAGCCAGATATTACAGAACAAATACTTTGGAGGAGTTTCTTTTGGGAAAATATGACTTTCTCTTTTCTAACAGGGGGGGTCTTGCCAAATTGGACAATGTTACATCAAGATTAAAAACATTTTTTTCAAAGTAAAAGGGGCACAACTGTGAAGGTGTGGCTTATTTCCCCCCCTGGTGGACTACCAAAATGATTTAAAAAAGAATTGGGAAGTTTAATTTATTCATTTATTGCTATTTTTTGCTCTGGGTTGTTGAAGGGGATAGATGATCTGCCCCTCCATGGAATTTTTTTAGTTTGGGAAATTTTTGCCTTTTCCATGGGGCTGTTCAGGGAGGTTGACATGGATCTGGAGGCTACCAAAAGGGCTGTGAGGGCAAATGGCCTTGGATACAGCCTGCTCACCCTGTCCCTAGGGTATTTTGGCCCTTTTCCAAAGGAAATGCAACTACGCCTGGGGAAAACTAACGGCCTTTCCCTCAATTTGTAAATATCTCACCTGCCTTTTCTTGTAGATTGTGTTAAAATTTTGTTTTTTACTCACTTCTAAGTAGATAAAGTTGGCTTTCTCTGCTTAGTTTGCATGGAGTAAATCTCATGAAAGTGGAGACTTTCTTCCTCTTTCCCCATTACAAATAGTGCATCATGGGTGAAAATTACATGATAAATGATAATGACCATGATCATAAATTTTGATCCACAAAAATTATGCATTTACGGGAGGCACAATAAAAGCATTGTTTCTAAAGCAGAAATTGGCATATTTAGAATATATATTTTTTTTACCTAGGAACAACCAAGACTATTAATTTTAATGTCATGAAATATATGGTGCCTGATCACAGTGGGTGGTTCCCCTGCTAGCAGCGTGATGAGTTCAGTTGAATATAGCCAAAACATTAAAGAAGCAATATGTGTGTATTTTTAATTAATTGATACATATCATTAAAAAAAACCTTTAATGTGCACAGAGCTAAACACATATCAAATACATGTATCTACGTATTTCATCTAAACTACAACATACATCTATTTCTACCTCTACTAACTAAATAACCCTACCAAACTACACTGACACACCTATTAAAAGCTTTCTAACCAAAGGTTACGTGAGTCAAGCCATAAAAACTTCCTCATGGGCATAATTATTTAATATAACCATCTACTGTACTTCTTATCAAGATATGATAGAACTAATTTTAAATCCTCCAGATGTAATCTTACTTGCCACTCTCTTGCATAAATTAAAACTAAAAAAAGGTTCCCACTCTCTGAAAAATAGGTCTATTGAGTCTTGGAATTCTTTCTTATTAAAGGAAGTGTTCTGCCTGTTTGAATAATTTCAAAGTCCACTCTTCAACTGAAGGAATCTCAGTGTCTCGTTACTTCTGTGCATCTATTTTGTATTCATGTACACCAAGTATACAAATTGGACATGAAAAGAATAGGATGCATGGATGTAATTCATCAATTTAGTTCCCGATGGGGGCCAGGGAGATAGCACAGTGGTAATACAGCTGTGCTTGCAACCTGAAGGTTGGTAGTTCGATTCCCCAAGCTGGCTTGGACAACCAGCTATTGCAGCCCTGTCCTTCTGCTCACCCAGCAGTTCGAAAGCAGCCCAGCTGTGAGTAGATTAAACCAGGAACCACGAAGCGGGGAAGATTTTTACAGAGGGACTTTACAACGCCTGAAATTTGGTTGTCCGGAAGGTGGAATGCGGAACAGAAGCTCCTGTCATGAGGATGGAACAACAGCACCCCCTTGTGACATAATGACACAATGACATAACAACAATGACGTAATGGAGCAATTCACATCCAGCGATGCACACCCTACGAGGCAGCCAGGAAGAAGGAATCTTCTAAAATTGCACTGTGTACTGTGTACTGTGATTTGCATGTCTTCCGACAGGGACTGTCTGTTGTACGTGTAATGTAATCTGCACTGAGTCCCCTTCGGGGTGAAAAGAGTAGAATATAAATAAACAGTTATTATTATTATTACATTATTTTTAAATGATTTTATCACTTTCCCCACTGTGAGAAATTCTTCAAAAACTGCTGTTTCTGGAAGAACTCTGAATCAAATATGCATGTGTTTTTTATGTGTGTAAAACAGAATTTTATGCACAGACAACAACATGTTATACACATTTTGCACTTTTCTACTAATGCATTTTGCCCAATCCCATTATCTAGCTGGCTTTTGAAATCAGTTTCATGGGTCAGGTGGGGAGTTAAAGCTTAGCTACAACATTGAGGTTATATGTTTGATTCAGGATCTTGGTCAGTGCTTTTTGTCCAGAAATTGAGTGTGGCCCCATCTACACTGCCATATAATCCAGTTTCTAAATCTAAACTATCTGCTTTGAACAGGTTTATGGCAGTGTAGATCCAACCCTATTTTACACAAAAATTGTTGGGGGTGTTTGGGGGGACTTTTTAAATAAAAGGCAAATGCAGAGCAGCATAGAATAATTCCCTGAAAAACTTTAGAATGTAGAATTTGGGTGAAAAGTATAGAAAAATCATGTTGTGCTACATTTTTCCAATATACAAAAGAATAGCTGCTATTACCACACAGCAAACCAGATAGAGGACCAATTAGGAAGCAATAAAGGACAATATTCAAGGACAATATTCAAATATTCATTGGTCACTGTAGTATTGCATACATACATATATATACTCACGAACTAAATCAAACATGAACAAGGTTTCATCCGTCTAATAGTCAGTAATCGATCAAGCATAAAATTAAAGTTCATAACAGTTGAAGGGTATCATCCCAATAATGAAGTCAAATTAGAAAGTGGAGCCAATCAGTTCATGGTAGGGGCCGGGTGTGAAGTCACAGAGTTCCCGCTCCGTTTCGCGCCTTCAGGCGCTTTGTCAAAACCCAAAATGTACGGTCAGTGTCAGATCTGGGAAATCTGAGCTTGGAAGAAGTTCAGGTTTCCAGCCTGCCATGAGGTGGTTGACCTTTGTCCCAGTTCTCTGGGACCTTTGCCCTAGTTACTGAAGGACATGCTGAGTCAGTCTGGGAGTGATGTAACTTCCAGGTGCCTCCAGGGAAGTGAGGTAACTTCTTATGGACTTGGACATTGACCGATGATCTTATTATGCTGACTCAGGGACTAATGAGGTCACATCCTTTGGACTATGGGATTTGCTGAATCACCCGGATGGTGCAGCCCCTGCCTGGACATTGCATGGGCAAGGGGAGGGGTTTAGGTATAAAAGGTGTGTTTGGGTGGCGGGCCCGGTGCGGCTTTACAAGTGTTGTACCTGCAATAAAATCGTGTTGGACCGTGCTTCTATCTACACGTGATCCTTACCAAGTGGAGCGTCATTACAGAAGCTAAAGCCCATTCAGCTTCCCAGCAATGGAGAGGTTGGCTTGGAAGGAAGAGGAGTATATCGATATGTGGAATATTGCTCCTGAAGAAGTTCGGAGAACCATGGATTGGGAGTGGCCATTGACCATTGAAAGACTCTGCTGACTAAGATGGCGAATTATGGGGCGTGCATGGGAGCCTACCACCAGATCCTGTGGGGAAAGGGCTCAACCCTTTTCCAGGATCTCTCCCAGGAACAACAGACCGCACTCCTCTCCATCTCACAGGAGGCGCAGTCGCTGGCACACCACCAAATCCTGATGGCCCGCCACACGGGCGACACGTCAGGAAAGCTGCTGGCCCACGGTGTCGCCATCCGGAGGCACGCGTGGCTGAAGTCTTCGGGGTTGTCCTCAAAAAAGACCATCGAGGACCTGCCGTTCGATGCCCAGGGACTGTTCTTTGCGGGCACGGACGACAAGCTGAAGGCCACTCACGACTTCAGAGTCCTGACGGCCAAGCTGGACCAGCCACTGGCGCAGCCCAGACCTCGGTACTACCAGCGGGCGAAGTTCCAGCCCTGATCGCAGTACCGGCAGTCCCCACGGCCATACTCGGCTTCTCAGCAGCAGCAACAGCAGCAGCCGAGGCAACACCAGCAACAGCAGGCCAATCGACCTCGCCAGAACAAGGCGAGGCCTCGCCACAACAACGGCAATGGACAATCCAATCGCGCGTTTGGCGGGGCGAGGGCGACACCGCCTCTCGCTAGGGTACCGCTGCCACCACCATGCCTCCCCCAGCCCTCGACCTCCAACACTCACCCTCCGTTCGGAGACCGCCTGCCCCGTTACATCACTGCCTGGCGGCGCATCACCTCAGATGCATGGGTTCTCCGGATTGTCGAAGACGGCTATGCCTTGGAATTCGGCGAGCCCCGCCAACGGGATTCATCGTCGAGACGGAGCCGTCGGGGTGATCTTGGAGGAGGTCGACAGCTTGCTTCAAAAGGGAGCAATCTCACAGCTCCCCACAGCAAGAAAGAGAGGCATTCTTCTCACGGTATTTCACCGTGCCGGCCAGACGGTTTCCCTGCGACCCATCCTGGACCTCAGAGACTTAAACGTGTACATTTCGCGAGGAAATTCAGGATGGTGTCAGTGTCGTCCATTCTCCGCTTCTCCGGCAGGCGACCGCCGCCTCGATCGACCTCCGGGACGCATACTTTCACGTCTCGATCCGGCCTGCTCATCGGCGCTTCCTGAGCTTCAAGGTAGCAGGGAGGGCGTACCAGTTCAACGTCCTTCCCTTCGGCCTCGGGACAGCTCCTCGAACATTCTCCAAGTGCATGTCGGTCGTGGCTGCGCACTTGAGAAGGCAGAAAATCCGGATTTTCCCCTACCTGGACGACTGGCTGCTGGCGGCCCAGTCTCCAGAACTACTGCAACAACAGGTCTCGGTGACCCTGCAGCTACTCTCTTCATTAGGCCTGCGCCTCAACGAAGAAAAGTCCCAACTGGTCCCAGCAATGACCATCAGGTTCATTGGGACAATATTCGACTCCGTCGATCAGCTCGCGTATCTGCCAGAGGTCAGGTTTCAAGCACTTCGACGCGAGGTGAACGGCTGCACCAGGCCCTGCATCACGGCGAAACAGATCCAGGTCACGCTGGGCCACATGGCTTCCACAGTGGTCGTTACTCCACTGGCGAGGCTACGCTTCAGGCCACTGCAGCGTTGGTTTCTCGACCACTTCAACCCGGTCAGGGAACACCATTCGAAGAAGCTGTCCCGAAGGAGGTCCAAGACTCCCTTCGGTGGTGGACTTCCAAGACCAACATGTGCAAAGGAGTACCTTTCCACACGGTGACTCCATCCATCACGGTGACAACCGACGCGTCGCTGCGTGCGTGGGGAGGTCACACAGGCACCCTGTCGATCAACGGGCAATGGTCGACGACGGAGAGGCTCCATCACATCAACTACCTGGAGCTCCTGGCCATAGCCAAGACTCTTCGGGCCTTCGCCCCCCTCGTCAGGGGACACGTAGTACTGGTCAGAACAGACAACATAGTGGCCATGTACTACGTCAACAAACAGGGCGGAACGGGCTCGAGGAAACTCCTGGCCCTAGCCCAAAGCCTGTGGGAGTGGTGCATCCGTCACCAGGTGACCCCCAGAGCCGTCCATCTTCCGGGAGTCGAGAACTTAGAGGCGGACTCGCTCAGCAGAACCAGCTGGTCATCCCACGAATGGATGCTGCATCCGGAGGAACTCCACCGTGTCTTCCAGCGGTGGGGATTCCCAGACGCAGATCTCTTTGCATCGCGGAAAACAGCCAACTGCCAGTTTTTCGGTGCCAGGCTTGCCCGGATGCACACCAGGGTTGCCTCGGGGGCGCACTCCTGCTTTCGACTGGATGACGGGATTCTTCTACCTCTTCCCGCCCGTTCCACTTCTTCTCCAAATCATCGAGAAGATCCAGCTCTCGGGACCGATTGCATCCTCATCGCTCCCGACTGGCCGCGGCAGGTCTGGTTCCCGACTCTGCTCCACTTGACGAGTCAAGAGTACATACTTCTCCCTCACCGACCAGATCTGTTGACTCGGGAGAGGGGGCTGCTCCTGCACCTGGACCTTCCGTCCCTGCATTTGACTGCGTGGAGGATCCACGGGCGTCAGACGTCTCACCGGCTGTAGCGGCAATCCTGGCAGCATCTCGATTCCAGCGGTCCTGGACTTCCTGGCCGGATTGGTCGACAGAGGGCTGTCCATGTCCTGGGTGAAGACCCACCTGGCGGCGCTCACCTGGCAGAACCAGCAAAGGGGAGACCCTTTGCTATTCCAGTACCCGATGGTCAAGAGATTCCTGAGAGGGGTCAACAACACCCGTCCCCCGGTGCATCCACCGACGCCGGGTTGGAGTCTAGACCTGGTGCTGTCCTGCCTGGCATCCCCACCGTTTGAGCCGTTGTCGTCCATCGACCTACGTCTCCTCTCCTGGAAAGTGCCGTTCCTGGTCGCCATTGCCTTGGCGCGTCGGCCTTCCGAGCTGGCGGCGCTCCGGGTCGACGAGCCCTACCTGCTGTTTCTGGCAGACAGGGCCATCTTGCGGACGGACATCACCTTCCTGCCTAAGGTGGTGTCTCCGTTCCATGTCAACACCGACATTGTGCTCCCGGACCTGGGGTCCTCCCAATCTGGGGACAGTAACTCGGCGCTCAGAGCCCTCGATGTCAGAAGAGCCCTCTGGGTCTATAAGGGCCGATCGGCGGACTACCGTCGGTCGACTAGACTCTTCGTTTCTTACGCCACCGACAAGCTGGGCTTGCCGGTGTCGTCTAAAGACTGTCAAATTGGGTGGCGTCCCTGGTGGAGCTGTGCTATCAGATAGCCCGCCAACCGTGTCCCCCTAGGGTCAAGGGCCGCTCGACAAGAGCAGTGGCCACGTCGACCGCTTTTCTCCAGGGAATCCCCTTGGACCTGATCTGTAGGGCGGCCATCTGGGCCAACCCCTCCACCTTCACATCACATTACCGGGTAGACACCCTGTTTCGAGGGAGGCGGCCTTTGGTCGGTCAATTCTCAACCCCAAGGGCCTCCAGGGCTAGTGTCTAACAGGCTACCCTGTTCTCCGAGGTCGCACCTGTTGTGCACTTATTGTTGTGAGGCCTGTGTGCCTGACATGAATGGTGCTTGTTGCACTTTATACTGTGAGGCCTGCGTGCCTGGCATGAATGGTGCTTGTTGCACTATGTTTACACGTGGGAGCATGTCTTCCACGCTTATTTATCACACTGTTGATTATGTTATTTATATATATTGCTGGTTGCAATAAACCTGTTCGGTTTTTTATAAAATTGGCTGGTTTGTTCCCACCTCCTTCACCTTAGCTCGGTAAGTCTTCATAAGTGTGTATTCACAGAGCTCTCGAAGAAGAATGGTAGGTTACATACCTGTGACCATCTTTCTTCGAGTGAAGCTCTGTGAATCCACACGAACCCGCCCGGCCGTCCCCTCTATCTCAAACCACCCTTTCCTAGGAATGGGGTGGGCGCGCATGGAGGCGCCTTTTATGCCCTCCGGGCCGGCTGGGCAGAGCTACCGCCAAAACTTTTCAAACTGGGAAAGTTTCCGTTGGAAGCCCGCGCTGGCGCGCAAACTTCATAAGTGTGGATTCACAGAGCTTCACTCGAAGAAAGATGGTCACAGGTATGTAACCTACCATTATTTCATTTGTCAAATTTTCCCTAGCAATATGGTAATGGGAGAGGAGGGAGTTATATTAGGAGTATTACCTTCACAGAAAACCACTATTTCATATTTGAGCTTCATGTTCTTATAACATAATTAAATAAAATACTTCTTCAAATAAAGAAAATTTCCCTTGGGGCAGCATTTTCCAATTTAGATATTCCAAGCTGGCAATGATAATACCTAATTAAACTTTAACATTTCATAGTTGCTGAACACAAAAGATTCCCAGTGAATGCAACACTATTTCAGTTATTTATTTATTTATCGTATCAGAAGCAAATTGAGGGAACAGTTGTAATGTATTTTTAAAAGCACAGAGTGTCAGGACTGGGAGACCTGAGCTTAGGAGAAGTTCAGGCTCCCAACCTGCCATGAGATTGCACCGACCTTTGCCCCAGTTCTTTGGTGACCTTGGCTCCAGTTGCATAGAGACTGTGCTGAGTCAAGTGGGAGTGACGTAACTTCCAGATGTGTGTGGGGCTGCGGAGGGAAGTGAGGCAAACTCCTCCGAGCCTGGACATTGGACAATTGGACTCATAACGCTGACTCATGGACCCATGAGGTCACATCCCTTCGGACTATGGGATATGCTGAATCACCCGGATATGGTGCAACCCTGCTTGGACATTGCATGGGCAATGGGGAGGGGCTCAGGGTATATCAGGTGTGTTTGGGTGGCGGGCCGGTGCTTTTGCTTCACATGTGTCGTACCTACAATAAAATCGTGTTGGACCGTGCTTCAATCTACGCGTGATCCTTACCGAGTGTTGGAGAGTCGTTACACAGAGTTTAAAAACTTGGCAATATACTAAATGTCCTTTGACCCGTAGTTGGCCACTTGGAGTGTCTCTGGTGTTGCTGTAAGAAGGTCCTCCATTGTACATGTGGGGACATGAGAGAAGCCTCCCGCAGGATTGCAATACATCCGGGTATCCCCTGGGCAATGCCTTTGTAGACAGCTGATTCTCTCACACCAGAAGCCACCAGAAATATTTCAAGTGCCCATGCCTGTTAAGATCTAGAAATCCAAATTGGCAAAGGCATTTTTATATACCCTTTTCAAAAAGAGAATGGCATGTGTGTACATATTACAGACATAACAATGAATAGTAGGCTTGTTTAAAAGTGCCATTGAAAACCATTCAGGAGGGATTTGTGAAAATTAAAAATTATAGTTGTTATTGTTGTTGTTGCTAAAGCCTATCAAAATGTACGATCTGCCACAATTCAATACATGTCAATGTGTATAGTATTTGGACAAGGATGTAAAAATGAACAAAGATGTGTATAAGTGTTTGCACAAGGGCAATATCAAAACATCTTAGTCTCTAAAGAATGGAAGTGCCATTCCAAATCAGATTACAGGTAAATCTAATTCAGTATACTGCCTAAAGCAGCAGCCATGTGTTCTGAATGTTCAATACCTCACAAGACAAGCAAGAGAAACAAGGACTGCTACTAGATTATACTGTTCATGTGCTATTCCACGTAGTGCAAGTTGAGGACTTCATTCTATTCCCCTTTTGGAGATGGTATCCTAAATTACATACTATGAATACAATTCACATCACTAGGTCAGCCAAATCTTGGCAAATCTAGGCTTGACAAATCCAAGGTGGAGTTAAATTCTAATTATTATTACACAGCCCCTAATACCACACCAGTGTGAAACCATAGAGTTCAATATAGTTATTTATAACTTAAGCCAATGCTGACACCCTTCTGATACCAGCTTCAAATACATCTAGAGCCAATACTGCCTGAATGATTCCAATAAATGATACAGATAGGGGCCACATTCCTTCTCAGCCAAGCAAGGACTGGAAACAAAAAGCTGAAAACTAGCTAATTTGCCCAGGCTTTGATTTTTAAAAATGCTAAAGCTACATTCTCTCAGCCTCAGAGGAAGACAAAGACAATATGTCATCTGAACAAATCTTGCCAAGAAAACCCCAGGATAGAATCAAACTAGGGTCACCGTAGGGCAGTAACCTCTGGAAGGCACACAGCAACAATAGACAAAAACAGTACCATCTACAATATTTTAAGGACATAGAGGAATATGTCAGTGACATATCAGTGTTATTATTAGATGAAGGGTTTTCAATGGAATTATACAAATCCTCGAAGGTCCTTTGTAAGAAAGGAAAAGTAATTAGACCTTAAATTTCCAATATTTGATTCTAACAATGCACAAGTGACAGCCTCAATTTTTGCCTGTCAGTATTCTTCACTACATCATCTCCTTAAGTCTTTATCTCTACACCAGAGTGCTTCAAGTAATCCTTTCTTTACCTTGTAAAAGAATGTGATCCCAATCTTCATTTATTACCCCTTTGAGCAACAATTTACAAAGTTCATTTATTTTCATTCATATAAAAACAAAGGCCCTGCTCTGCAAAGTGATGCCCACTTATTAAAACTGAGGGACGGTGGAGAGGTAAGCTCAAACATCAGTCCAAATGGAAATTACAGTATGAACACAGTAATGTGAATTCTAAAGGAGAAGGTGAGGAAAAGAATGAGATTCTTGTAAAACTGACAGTAAATTTATAGGTAAAACAAACAAAATTTCAGATGTCTATGGAGCAATGTACACATTTTGGCAAAATAAAATTAGATGAGCTTGAAGTCATAGTACAGGAAGACATGATGGAGACCTGGCAGGGTGAATCCCTTAATTGGAATATTACAAATTTTAAAGAAAAAATATATGTGGTAGGAGCAAGAAAAGGGTTTTTTAAAGATACATTCAAGGCAAGAGTACTGCCAAAGTGGAAAATAAAGTGATGGGATGGGCTAAGTTGAACTAATAAATAAATAAATAAATGTTAGCAGGACTATTTTCTTTGTCACAAAACTATTTTCTTTGTCACAAAACACTAGGACTAGAGGGCACTCCCTGAAGCTCCAAGGTAGGAAAATTAGGACTAATAAAGGGAAATATTTCTTCACCCAGAGGGTCATTGGGTTATGGAACTCACTTCCAGAAGAGGTTGTGACAGCTGTCAGCCTGAACAACTTCAAGGCAGGATTAGACAGATTTATGGATACCAAGTGTATCGGTAGTTACTGAAAAGGACATTCAAGTGCCACCTCGGAGTTGGTTGAGGTAGGCAGGATTTCCCTGGGTACTGGTTGTGGGGGGTCGGGAGCAGGTCAGGGTTTTGCCCTCCCTTCTGCTCGAGATCCCCGTGTACAACTGGTGGGCCACTGTGTGACACAGAATGCTGGACTAGATGGGCTGAGGTCCGATTCAGCATGGCTCTTCTTATGTTCTTATGGATACATGGAGGAGGAGTGAGAGAGGAGCAAGTAGTTGGATTGGCTACCGGTTGCTAAAATCAGCTTCAGGCAGAAAAACTTCAAAATCTGACAAAGCACCTCTTCTCACATACCTTATTTTGGTGGTGACAACAGTATTTTTGGACTTCAATCAATCAATCAATTTTATTTTTTATGAGTCGCCCTCCACCAAAGGTGCTCTGGGCAACTTACACAATTAAAATAAACAGGTTACATAGTCACAGCTTGTTACTTAACAATCATAGACTTCAGCCATGGAGCCCAATGTTTCCCATCACACCCCGGAGAACTACTCCAAGGGCAGCTCTGTGGCTGAAGTATTGCTGCCACCAAAAAAGATTGGTGGTGGTGGACAATGGCAGCCTCCCTGTCTTTCCATAAGGAAAGATGGGATGAGCCGCTGAAAACAGGCTTCCTCCCATATGATGGGAGGAAGCTTGTTTTCAGTGGCTCAGCCCATCTTTCTTCACTAATATGGGGGATGGACTGTAAATAAACAGAGGAGGAATAAAATGCATTGAGATCAGAATGAACATAACAAAATAAAGTTAACAGAATTTTAAAAAATAGTTTAATTTTTAAAAATGCATTTGTGATATTAAATGTCTGGCTGATTAAATAATATCTCCATATTCATACAAGATAAGCCTCAAACGCTAAAGATATCATTCTCTTGAGGAAAGGAACTGCATAATGTATTACTGTACAGTTGTTGTTGTTTATTCATCCAGTCGCCTCCAACTCTTTGTGACCTCATGGACCAGTCCCTCTGGGCCGCAGCCACCCCCAGCTCCTTCAAAGTCAAGCCAGTCACTTCAAGGATAACATCCATACATCTTGCCCTTGGTTAGCCCCTCTTCCTTTTTCCTTCCATTTTCCCCAGCATCACTGTCTTCTCTATTTCATTTTTTGCCTCTAATATCTTTTCCTCCAGTGAGCAGTCAAGCATTATTTCCCAGAGTATGGACTGGTTTGATCTTCTTGTGTTCCAAGGCACTCTCTGAATGTTCCTCCAACACCACAGTTCAAAAGCTATATTTATTTATTATTCATTTACAGTATTTATATTCCACCCTTTTCGCCCCGCAGGGGACTCAGGGCGGATCACAATGCACATATACATTGCAAACATTAAATGCCATAGACGCACAAGATATATAGACAGACACACATAGGCTATTTAACTCTCCAGCTTCATGAGGGTATGCTTTGAATTCCAGCCACCGGGGGAGCTGTCACTTCACCATCCACTTGTGACACCGATGCAGTACTTCCTCATTCTTTTGCAAGCTGCTGGAGAGTTTTATGGCATTGTAAATTATTGAAATTAGTGAAATTATTCTCCCCGCATAAGCGGTACCTAAATGTCCTATTTGACAGGTGCAACTGTCTTTCGAGCTGCAAAGGTTTGCAGTAAACTAGACAAAGTTACCTGTAGCTATAAAATCCTAGAACAAAATGAAGAAATATGCCTCTACATGTTTTTATAAGGAATCAAGTTAGAATGCATCTCTCGAATTCAACAGCAGAAATGTCTTCCCTTGAACCCCACCTACATACACATAAGGTGTCTCTGTCTGCTGCCAAGTCAAAATTAAGCCAAAGCATCTAATGCAACTTTAAAAGAGTTTCCTATAGGCCAGGTAGAGTCTAGCCATTCTGTAACAATCAAATACAATATATTTGAAAGATGGCTTCTCTTTGTATCAACCTGTCACTATATTTTCAATTTCAGGGAATGCTCTTCTGAAAGTACCCTTGGGTCCATTATATGAGAACAAAGGACAATTCTTTCAGTTATGAAACAAAGCCATATATACTGTAGAATAGCTTTCTGGTTGAGTATATTTAGTTTGGAAACATAGCAAAGTGAAATTATAGCCATTTTCAAATACCCAAAGAGCTATCATGTCATGTGGTTTAACCCATTGAGCCATGGCGGTGCAATGAGTTAAAACCTTGTGCCGGCTGGGCTGCTGACCTGAAGGTTGGGTTGCTGACTTGAAGGTTGCGGTTCAAATCTGCAAGACGTGGTGAGCTCCTGTATATCAGCTCTAGCTTGGAGGGACATGCCAAAAGTTAACCAGAAACTATTAATAGGTTCCTATCCAAAACTGTGGAACCAATATGTCACAAGTAGTACATGCAACAATATTATATCTTTCCGAACAATGAAAATCAGCTTCAGGAGATTGTGATTTTGTGAGGAATGGAGAAGCACTTAATTAATTCCCTGCCAGTTGATTTTCTGATCCAAATATCCCCTAAACCAGGGGTGGGCAATTACCGGCCCACCAGGTGTTTTGGACTTCAACTCCCAGAAATCCTAGCCAGTTTACCAGTTGTTAGGATTTCTGGGAGTTGCCCACCCCTGCCCTAAACCAAGCCTTGCTTGCCGCATCTTGAGTTACAGATGCATGTTTCCCAGCAGGAAGAATGCAGCATGCAAGAGGAATTCAGAACAGAAAAACAAACAGTGGGAAAATAATTCAACAATCCTCCATATTCCTGGGACTCCAGGAGGGGAAATCCACTTGGGGGAGCAATTTTGAACAGGGGAAATCAGCTAGCACGGAAGTGATTAAATAGTTCTTTCTCACCTCCCCTTTTGTCTCTGCTCAAAAATCACAGCATCTGGTCCCAGATGATTTTTGTTTCAAAAACCACAGGGGCTTCATCATGCATATTTGCTTGAATAGGCAAATTAGAGAGCTCTAAATAAAGGTTTGTTAGATGGAGAAAGAAATAATTAAGAGAACTGTGTATGCCTTCAAGGTTTTTAAGATTTATTTATTTATTTTGCATTCAGTTAATTTCTCAAGTTAATAGCTTTGTTCAAGAAGAAGTATTTTTGGCCAAGGATTTCAACATATTATAAATCTTATTTAAGACAGATCAAATTCCATTACACGAAAAAGCTTCAGGTTCTGCAAGATCCACAAAATATCTTCTGTAATAATTGAAAAAATGCATCAGACACTTGGAAAAGTCAGCACAGAAACAAAAGATCAAGCACTGTTCAGCAGACCGCCTGCCTTCTATTCCAATTAATAAATAATTTACTTATTACTGTAACAAAAATATATGTTCTTCATAATTGAGTTCATAAATATTAACTGGATCAGCAGACAACAGGAAATCTTAGCTTTAATGGATTATCCTGGAAGGTATAGATGATCCATCTTTGAAGCATATTATCAAAAGAGTCTAATTTTTTAAAAAAATCTGAAAAATGGGAATGGTTTCCCAAAAACCTTGCATCAGAGACATTGAAATATTTTATTTTAATCTATTAATAATAACAATACAACTTTATTTATATTCTGCTCAGGGCAGATTTCCCACATTTGTGGCAGCACAGCAGTCAAGGTGACTATGAGCTGAAATGGTTGCATATCTGAAGCAGTGATGTGGTAAGGGGAGAGATACTACACAATGTTGGAGCTATGCAAGAAAAGCAAAATTAATCGCTTCAGCTTAAGATGTTGTTTTGTTTCATTGCTTCTTGGAGGCATTTTGAGATTTTTGAATCCTGTTTCATTGGATAGTTTTGATTTGTAAAGTTACAATGTCTACCTCTGTTATCTTCTCATGTAAAATGGGTAGGTGAATTTTCAATGAAATTGGATAATACATATGAGATCACTTGCATCGAAACATATACTTTGTAAAACACACAACATTATCTGAGGAGGAGCTTTGGAGGGGTACCCCAATTTTCATTAGATTTTCACCAAATTTGGAAAGTATGTTTGATGTAGGGTTCCCATATGTCCCTTATTCTAAGGGACGTCCCTTATTTTGGCCCTAAAATTTGTGTCCCTTATTTTCAGGCCCTGTCCCTTATTTTTGACTACCAGGACAGGACTGGGCGGGGTTGACCAGAGGAAGGTGCACGCTGCGGTTTCCACGGCAATGCCTGCCCGGGGATTCCAACTCGCAGGGCAGCCTGTGTCCCCGTTGGAAGGAAGAGGCGATACAGGACTTTTTCAAAGTACAGTAGACTAATTAACCATTACCCAAGGGGAATGTTGGATCATGTTGGATAAAGATAGTTTCTGGTTGCTTGAGAGTTACTCTTAAAATAGGCCTAGCTGTGCATCCCAATACTATACAATGCTGTGTATCCCATACTATACTATACCGTTAACTATTGACATAATAATCATGAAGATGTATTGTCTTATAAAATTTATTTTATTTTAATGTTAAGACAGTGCACTTTTAAAGTCAGCAAAGTCAAGTACTAAATACAGATGGAGAAAATAAGGTAGTTCTAATAATGTTTTTTCTGCATGACAAAACATGCAGAAATATACCATGTACTGTTAAGAGAGTATAAGTCAGTTTCTGTTGTGAGTTTCAATCATTATCTTATTCTGTTAATAAAACCATTTCTACCTAATGTTTGAGTTTCAAGTTTTTAATGAAGTGTCCCTTATTTTTGTGAAAAATCTCGTAAATGTCCCTTATTTCTTATATCAAAAAATGCCAACCCTAGTTTGATGTGATCTGACTCGAACTAAAATACACAGATCAAACTTACTGTCTGTTAGTAACCATATCACATGTAAACTGAATGGATTTTGACAACATTTGGAGAAAATGGTATGGTTCAACCTAACATATAGGCTACAGAATTCATGTAGGATGTCCTGGAAGCAAATACTAATTTTCCTTCAGACAATGTTAAGGCGTTTGATGGTTAAATAGGAGACTTATGTTGTCTCAAGGTCAACTGATTATGATTCCCAATGTGACAAACATTTGAGCACCCAAAAAGGTGACATTCATCTTGAAGAGCAGATAAAACTTAACAATAATAAATGATAGTCAATTCTCTCAAGCAATGCAGATTTCTAGAAGTAGAAATAGATAATTTTGAGCTATGTTTGGTATAGTTTTTGCTTTCTAGTATAAACTCTAACTGGGAAGGACTACATCCCTTCACATCCACACATTGCAAGACACCATAATAAAAAGGGAAGGATGTTAGAGACAAAGATGAAATACTTTGGCTGCATAATGAGAAGACAGGAAAGCTTGGAGAAGATAATGACGCTGGGGAAAATGGAAGGAAAAAGGAAGAGGGTCAAACCAAGGGCAAGATGGATGGATGTTATCCTTGAAGTGACTGGCTTGACCTTGAAGAAGCTGAAGATGGCCACGGAGCTCTGTCCAAAAATCATATAGAAACTTTCAAGTTGTCACAAAAATAGAAACTATGCTTTCTCACAAATAGCCTACTTAAAAATAAAGGGGGAAGGGAATCTCAGCAGTGAATTTCACCTGAGAGCTGTCAAAATCTGTCATGAATAATGAGCCATGACAACACTCCAATATCCTTGGACAACAGAAGATTTCAGCCTTCTGTGTGGTAAAATGTGTTTTTTTATCACTTTCCCATACCATTTCGACCTGCTAGGGAAACATATGGTAATGTGGCCATCAAGAGGATATAGTGAGTAAATACAAATGAGATGTTTCATTACATTTCATCATACTATCTATAAATAGAGTAATACATCCTAACACCTTATATATGATACATTTAAAATTAAAGTAAACAGAAAAAAATCTTCTAATATGAATTTGACCATGTATGCCACAGGGTAAAAACATCTGCATCTTTAAAAAGTCTGATATGCAGAAAAATATGTGTCAACATTCACATTATGCAAAACCTTGGAAAAAGATTTGGAGTGGTTGTGCAAATTAGCTATAATGACATCTTGAATATTATTTTCATGATCGTGAACAATTCCCATTGCATCAATAAGACTTGTCATGGAAGAGCTTGCAGCAGATTGCGATCTTTGTATTTTGTGAGGATATTGATGGGTTGTTTTAAATATCCTGATGTCCAACTAGCCCAACTAGCTAATTCATATCTGATGACTATGTAATCTCCCATCAATGGTTATAAATATTGAGTCTAAAACAATTCAATCCATTATGGCAAACATTTCTCTACTATAAAACCATACTCAGTATATAGTGCATATGTTTATTTGTGGTCCATGGCTGGCAAGATACTTAGGAACATGGTGCCAGACAAGCAAATGAATGTACAGGCAGTTCACAAGTTATGAACAAGGTAGGTTCTGTAGCTTTGTTCTTAAGTTGAATTTGCATGTAAATCAAAACAAATACATTTTAAAGTGTAGCTCCAGCCAAAAATATTTATGTTTTAGCTTTGGATAGCCCTGACATGTTTGTTTTGCTAGCTGTGCCCCTGTTCAGAAGATTTCACCTCACTTTATGTCCCTGTGATAACTAGACTGTGAACATTTTGGCTTGTTGTGGAAACAAAGATTGGTGATAAAGCTTCAGTGGAGACACCTTTACCCCATGGTAACTTTTCCAGGAGTGAATTTACCTTCCGAAGTGTAGATTTCTCTCACTTCCTGTGGTCACACCCCTATTCTTAACTATGAGTCTTTTGTAAGTCAGATGTTTGTAACTCCAGGACCACTTGAGCTAAACTAGAAATCTCATGATTCCATGGGATGTTTATTTATTTATTTATTTATTATTTCGGCTTGATAGAACGCCCTATCCGAAGCTCATAATGACATCTTGAATATTATTTTTATGATCCTGAACAATTGACATGGCAATTAAAGTGGAATCATAGTGCTGTAATTGCATAGCGTGAATGTCCTCCAGGATTGAAGTTATTCCATGACCGATTAATATGTATCGCAGCAACACAAGCCTGGACAGCCTTTACCATCATTTTGAGCCAGGAAGATGATAGTTATATAGATATATTCTGTAGATAGATAGATAGATAGATAGATAGATAGATAGATAGATAGATAGAGACAGATAAAACTCTACAGTTACACAGTAGCATGGAAACTCACTCGATGACCTTAGGCACGTCACATTTTCCCTCTCCCTCTCTCTCTCTCTCTCTATATATATATAATTCTAATATAGCTCAAGCAATTGATGTCACCAAACAAATCTGTCTCATGGTGTACATAAATGTATCAGATGTCTATCTACATTTCTGAGGAGCTAGCCCAAAACACATCAGTTCCAATTAATTAATTTTGCAGATGAAATGTAATTATTTAATTGAGACCTTTAGAATGATAACAATGCAACGGAAACCGATTTCAATAATGAGACGCTGAGATTTGTATTTTATATTTTTAACTGTGTTTTTTTTGCTTTTATAAGATTGTTTTATTAAGTGTTATGTATTTTACCTGTAGGCATTCGTTGCCATGTGTACACCGCCTTGAGTCGCCTTCGGGCTGAGAAGGGCAGTATAAAAATATAGTAAATAAATAAATAAATAAATAAATAAACATCTTGGGTTCATATTTCCAGTATATGTTAGTAATAGTAAATGGTTAGAATATAAATATCTACGGTCTTGTGTGGTTTCTGGGCTGTATGACCATATTCTAGCGGCCTTTCCACCTGACATTTTGCCTACATCTGTGGCTAGCATCTTCATAAGATCTCTATTTACTTTGCCAAGTGTAATAGAGACAAGAATGGGAGTGGGAGAGAAAAGAAATTAAATACATTTCCTTTGCTACAGAATACATTTTCTAGATGTGCCATAATAAACCCAAGAATAAATATAACCTTACCCAGAGGGAAATATCACCTCAGATCCATAATAATGAAAGAATAGCTTTATTTGTCCAGGGAAATAGATGTGATGCCAGTAAGATCCCTGTCTATTAATTAGAACAGTGGATGCAGGTCCATCAAAATACCTGTTTTTATGAATCGGAAATTCTAAGCATACTATTTACTATTTCACATACCTATTCTGCAAAAACCTTTCCTAGAAAGGTAAATGATTGTTCAGCCTCTTCAAACACAAATACAGGCATCTTTAGCAATCTGGCAATAATGAAAGGGTTTTGCTGGTGTCAGTCTGGTTAATGCCATTTTCATTGTTTAATTTTAATTCGTTCATCTTCCTTGCTCAAGAAAGTCATACTAAGATAAGTGACCTTGTACCTTTGGGAGACAATGAATGTGTGCATTCCAATTAGAAAAGTATCCAAATGCAAGATAGTTCAATATTCAATCTGGCAGGATTATCTGGGGAATGGAAACCAGATAACAGGGGGAAAGAGAGTTTGACTACCTGATGTACATCACATATAAGAAATTAGTACCTATTTCTAGGCAAGAGTTACTCTCCATAATATCACTAAAATAAATAGAGATTAACTTAAGGCATTGTAAATCCTAACTATTCAATTCTTGTAGAAATTCTTATACAGAGAATCAAAAAGAACTCAGGCTTATTATTAAGATGAGATCTGCAATCATTAAAAAATGACATCAGATTCATCAGACTGATACAGTAATAATAATTATAGCAAAACAACTAATTATCCTAATTCAGGAAATCATAAAATATTCCACTAATACATTCATCCTTTCATTCGGCATGCACCTCATTCTCTAACCAAATATTGAAACAGCAGTCTCTAGTTTCTATAATTAATCGCACTAAGGCAGCAATCATGTCCACTCAAATCTAGGAGTAAATTTCACTGAACTCAGTGGAACTCACTTTTAAATTGACAAATTTCACTATAAACCAGAAGAATGCTCTTACATATTATACTTACAAAACCCATTGATCAAACAGAGCTTTTTTGCTAATTACATGGTATCAGGTATTTTGCTGAAAGTGTGGCAAGGACAAGGACAACACAACAGGTTTGATGGCATTGCCTTACTTATGTCACTAGGCACATTCACAAGACAGATGATGATGGGCTTCCAAACACACACAAATGGTTTCTCTCCAAATGTGTTTTGTGTTACAAGTAACGATTTCCTCTAAAATGTTAACTTCTGGGGGGTTATGAGACACAGCAGTATTACTTTTGCAAAATAACTGCCAGTAACAATGTCATTTTAGTGCAACAAGTAACATTTACACATTATACCTACAATCTTGCTCTCTGAGGATTTTGACCCTTGTCTGTGTGTATTTGGGTGCATGTGTGTGTACATTTTTAAGCAACATGCCAGTAATATGTTATTAATATCAAGTAATGGAAATGAGCAAAAAAATGAGGTTTAAAATACATACAGACAGATTCTTCAAAGGCAACATTCCAAGCTCTGGAGTCTTTATAAAATCTATATAATTCTAAATAAATGACAAAGGTGAAATTGTTTCAATCCACAACGAAGAAGTTTCCAAAAATGCAAGTCATCTATCAGATAAGCCTGTGCTCCGAAAGGTCAGACACTTAATTTGTTCCTGAGATTGGAAACATCTTTATTGGCCTATCGTTAACTCATGTTTCTTCTGGGAAAAGATTTTGGGACCAAGTATCAATATAACCATATTATTTGCAACTACGTCTTGCTTCCTTCAGCTGTCGCTAAGCATAGGACCACTTCATCCTGCTCTTCAACGCCAGATCCATATGGAATAAGCTGGCCACCTTGAATGAATTCATCACAGAGCAAGATGCAGATATAAACTGCATCACGGAGACCTGGACACAGAATGGAGACACTATACCTCTTCATGAGCTGTCCCCTCCGGGTTTCCGAATGTTCCACCAACCGAGAACTGATGGCAGGGGAGGAGGAGTGGGTATAGTAGCTAGGGATGATATTCCGGTGACAGTTATGCAGGCCCGAATATCACGGGCATGGAGTGCTTGGAAATCACTCTAAAAGCCAAGGAGTGCTTAGCGATTCTTCTAATCTATCGCTCCCCAGGGACCCCGAAGGAGAGCTTACTCAATCTGCTCGATCTTGCCGCGGACTGGACACTCAGATTCCCAAGACTTATTGTTTTAGGAGATTTCAACATCCATGCAGACACTACTATGCCATCCCCCCTAGCGAAGGAGTTCATCCGTTCCATGGACACATTAGGTCTCTCCTTGATGGAGTCCGGCCCCACACACCAGGCCGGACATACCTTAGACCTAATCTTCGGGTACGGGTTGAGAGTTACGCAGCAAGTAACAATGAAGGTTCCCTGGTCGGATCATTTTACTCTGAAGGTCGACATCAGAATTCCTCTACCAGCAAGGCCAGAGCCAAAACCCATCCTAGCCCGCCAGAAGAGGTGTATGGACCCCAGTTGTTTTGCAGCAGCCCTTGAGCCGATGGAAGTTCCAGGGGACCTTGAACCAGCGGGTGGACAGATGGAATTCAGTTTTGTCGAAAGCCATCGATCAAATAGCCCCCAGATGCCTGATCCGTCCACGAAGAGTCCACTCTCCATGGTTCACGGATGACCTGCAAATGCTGAAGCGAAGGCGGAAGCAGCTGGAGAGCGCGTGGCGCCGGAAATCAACTCAGACGTCAAGAACAGCCTTCAGAGACATGCGCAGGACATATGAACGGGCGGTCAAAGAGGCCAAGAAGATTTACAACTCCTCTCTAATAGCGGCGGCAAGATCGCGCCCGGCACAGATCTTTAAGATCGTTTCGAGACCTGGCTACGCCCAATTCACTACCGAGAGACAATGAAGACTCAGCTATTACAGCGGAAGATTTTCAAGATTTCTTCACTGAGAAAATAATTGCTCTTAGGCGTGATTTACCCTCTATATCTGAGGAGAGGAGCGGGATGGGAAAGAATCCAGCCCCATTGTCCAGCCAGAAACTCGACCAGTTCAAGGCCCTGAATCCAGAGGAGATCAACCAAATCCTGGCCGCAGCAAGGGCAACCACCTGCTCTACAGACCCCTGCCCGTCCCATCTGATTAAATCCTGTTCGGGGAGCCTCTCGGCCACTCTGACAGGGTTGATAAATCACTCATTGGAGCTGGGAGCTTTTCCCAACGCTCTGAAGGAAGCTAGAGTCCGCCCGCTGCTGAAGAAGGCGAATCTGATCCAGCTACGCCGGCAAGCTATCGGCCGGTCTCAAACCTACCCTTCCTCGGGAAACTGATTGAACGGGCAGCAGCGATCCAATTACAGGAATTCCTGAAACTTCAGGAAGCCTGGACCCCTGCCAATCGGGTTTCCGCTCCGGACACGGAACTGAGACCGTTTTGGTGGCCATTACGGACGACATCCGCCGCCAATTGGAGAAGGGAGGCTCAGCGATCTTGGTGCTACTCGATCTCACCGCGGCATTCGACACGGTGGATCATGACCTGCTGTTGCGACGACTTTCAGCCTCTGGGATTCAAGGCACAGCTCTGGCCTGGTTCGATTCCTTCCTACGGGCCGCTCGCAATGTGTTGAGTGGCGAGGCCAAGTGTCCAAGAAATCCACCCTGGACTGCGGAGTCCCCCAAGGTGCCATTTTGTCACCAACGCTTTTTAACATCTATGTCCAACCCTTGGCAAGCATAGCCAGAAGTTTTGGATTTGGGTGCTATCAATATGCAGATGACACCCAGCTCCTGCTGAAGCTTGAGCCAGGCGTAACATCAGTGCCTGAGAACTTCAGACAAGGACTAGAAGCAGTGACTAGATGGCTCCGCTCATACAAACTCAAGATCAATCCAGCAAAGACGGAGATTCTATGGCCGGGACGCCCAGAGTCACCCATTCCGCTACCTCTCTTTGAGGAGAGCCGCTTATCCCGGCCCCGTCTGTGAAGAGTCTCGGTGTGAGGCTGGACTCAAGACTCTCGCTAGAGGCCCAGGGTGCTGCGACAAGTAAGGGAGCTTGCTTCCACCTGCGTCAGGCACGTCAACTAGCTCCCTACCTTCCATCAGATGCGCTGGCTACGGTGGTCCATGCCACAGTGACATCGCGGCTGGACTACTGTAATGCCTTGTATGTGGGGTTGCCGCAGTCAACCACTCGCAAAATCCAGCTAGTGCAGAATGCAGCCGCCAGACTCCTCACCGGGACACCGCTGAGATGCCATATCGCGCCATCTTTGCAGCGCCTGCACTGGCTGCCAGTCGAGCTCAGAGCCATCCATAAGACCTTGTCGCTCACCTTCAAGGCTCTCCATGGCGCTGGCCCAGCTTATTTAAAAGACCGCCTGCTCGAACCAGTCCATTTAAGGCCGCGCGCCCAGTGAACAGGGACCTTCTCCGCATCCCAGGTGTGAATGAGGCTCGCCTCGACATCACAAGACGAAGAGCCTTCTCCATCGCGGCCCCTGTTCTTTGGAACTCGATGCCGGCGGAGCAGAGAGCTATCCTGGACATGCCCCAGTTCCTGACCGCATTGAAGACCTGGCTCTTTCGAAAGGCCTATGGCTAAGGTCACCTTCCAGACTTAGCCTGAGTTATTAGACCTTTTAACCAAATTCTAATTTTTTTTTATTATTATTATTATTTTAGCTTAACTATTGAACTGTTTTTATGTGTTCTATGTGTAAGTCGCCCGGAGCACTGACGTGGAGGGCGACTCACAAATATTAAAATCAATCAATCCTAAGCATAAGAGAAGCCTCGCATAGGATGGCAACTTATCTGAGTATCTCCTGGAAATGTCTCTGCAGACAGCCAATTCTCTCACACCAGAAGCAGCTTGCAGTAATCACAAGTCGCTTCTGACACAATAAAAAAATCCAGATAGGGTAGTAATTCAGAAAAAGTAATAGAGGTTTTTCATAAGAAGAGAAAGGAGAAAGGACACAACACACTTTAGCTCTGCCAGATAGTTACAAGCTGCCTATTTCCCATGATTAGTCTATGGCCTGTCCTTCAGCAGTTCATAGCATGGAAGACATCCTACTTGTCACACCCCAACCTGTCCAAGGCCCTCAGCAAGACCAACGCCATGTTAAATCCCAAGCCCCAGAGAGGCCTGCAAAACCTAAAGGCAAGATGCTACAGGAGGCCCTAGTTCATCCAGCGTTCAAGGACAGAAACCGGTCAGCTCTAGCTCGGGCTTATAAGAACCGAGGGAATGGAGGAGCCGAGTTAACTCCCGTTCGTCCTGGTGCCAGTGTTAATTAGGTTGACATACCATTCCCATGCGGGAGGCTTGAGAGGGCCCAGCCGGAGAACTATTATGGGAACCACTTACAACGCACCAGTGCGTCGTAACGATCAAAGCCTCTGAGACCTATTTAAGCTAGGTCTGGAAGGTGTGTGGCATCTTTCGCCAACGTTCAGCTTTCAAGCCAAGTCTTCACGGAACCTTGCCTGGGCCATCGGCCTTCCAGCCATTAAACTCTATCTGCCAAGCCTCGTGTCAAGAACCTACCTTTGGATTAGCCAGTTGGGGCAATAAGACTCTTTTTACTTACTTTGATCCTGTGTTGCCTTTGGACTATTGCTTTGTGTAACCTAATTAGATGCATACACAGAATGTCTTTCATGTAAGATATTACACAACAGACTGAGAGCTTCAGGACAGATCTAGATGGCCCCTTTGTTGTGAAAACTTCCGCAATAAAAGGGGGGCTGTCCAGACAACATTCTGGAAAATCCCAAATTAATTCACCACAAACCAAGCAAACCCTGGTTTGTAGCAAATTAATTTTATAGTGGGTTTAATCTGGACCTTCTTGGAAGGCACGGGATAAACCCACTACTTCCTGCAGTCCAGACACCATTCCCAGATCGGCAGCCAGATTACTAACTGAAGCAAGTTACAAGGAGAGGTCAACCCCCCTGTTTAAACAGCTCCACTGGCTGCCAACGAGTTTCCGGTCCCAATTCAAGGTGCAGGTGATTACCTACAAAGCCCTAAACAGTTCAGGACCTGCCTATCTTCACAATAGCATCTTCCCCTATGAGCCAACACAAGCCCTAAGATCATCCGGGGAGGTCTTCTTCTTGCTTCGGCTTCTGTCTCTGGCACAGTTGGTGGGGACGAGGGACAGGGCCTTCTCGGTGATGGCCTCCCAGCTCTGGAATTCTCTTCCTCGGGAGATCAGACTGTCACCTACACTGTCCTCCTTCCGCAGGAACCTAAAAACATGGATGTTCCATTGTGCCTTTGATTAGACAGTTCCAAAAAATTGGCCCTTTAATACCTAAGTTCCAGCACTTTAGCATGGCCCTCCGCTCTGCAATCCTGACATTAGAAAGCCCATGGACATTACTCACCCATCACCTGCCACTGAATTTTGCACTTTCCCTTAGCTCTATTTAGGGATTTTGCACAAACTCAGAGCCTTCTGGATTCAGCACTTTTATTGCTTCCATGGTACTATTTTCAAGATGTTATGTTTTATTGTGATATGTTGTATTACGTTTTAACTCTGTGCTTTCTGGGCTTGTCCCTTTGTAAGCCATTCCCAGGTCCCTTTGGGGAGATGGAGGCGAGGTATAAAATAAAGTTGTTGTTGTTATTATTATTATTATATTCTGGGCTAAATTAGTCCAGAAAACTGTTGTAATCCCAATCCCCCCCCCCCAAAAAAAGCCCTAAACCCCCTCTTTTTAAAAAATAAAAGTACTTACCAGGGTCAATAAGAGAGCTACGGCAGCTCTTCTGCCAGTAGAAAGTGGGGGGGGGAGGAATTATTTTAGGGAGGGGATAGAGTCTCCAGATGTTCTTTCAGGCCAGTCCCAGAAGAACATCTGGACACCCAGGTTGGGGGGGGGGACAGGGCCCCAGGAACATTTTTTAAGCGACGATGCTCCTGAGATAAAGACCTGTCTGGAAGGGCCCTCAGTCATATGCAGTGAAATCATGTAATAACATCAGGGCTGGTGCTTTGAAGGAACATTAGTAAAGAAAAAACAGGATGTTCATTCTCTATTGTATAATATACTCACCTAGGCTCATAATGATGGTGAGTGCTTTCATGTCTCTCCACTTCCCAAAATATGCTTCCATTTGTACCCTTTGTTGTTGAAAGACCTGCTAGTTCCATTTCCTCCCTGACCCAGCGCACAACCTGTTCTTCACACCAAGTGTCTTTAAAGTTAAGTAGGTATTTTACAAAGAAGTCAGGAAACAAGTAGCCTTTCCATACTTCACCTAGTTTAGAAACTTAACTTCCCACCAGGTGTAATTTTTCTATTTTCACCTAAACTACAAAGTAGTTTCAGCAAAGAGAACTGAAACAGATATGACAGCAAAGGGAAAGGAAGGTCAGGATTTTAATTCTTTTTGCTGTTTTTAGCTTTCAACATCATAAGCTTTCCCTTGAGATGAACACTGTGGGTTTCATAAAAGTTCTTGGGAAGACTGCTCATATGACACAAAATAATAAAAAGCAGTCCCACAAACTTGTCTTAGAGATGGGAAGTGAGAGCGAGAAGTAGGTCACACAGCAAAAAGTTAGGAGGAAATAACTGGGGGATGCGTGTTCATGTAGACGTTGTTTGATTATAACTCCCATCAACTTTTGCCACCATAGCCAATGGAGGAGAATGAAGGTATCGAATAACGTTGAAAGGATCACATTTCCCCCCGACTGAATTAAATATTTTTAATGTGAGATCTCAAAACGTAACAGCAGAACATGAACATACTTATCACTCTTGAAGACCCTGGTGAAAGTGCAAAGAGAGATCTGGAAATTGCATAGTTCCCAGTAAAACTGACATGTTTAATAGGTATATAATTGAAATTTATTCATTTATTTAACCTATTTATATTTCACCTTTCTCAATCCCAAAAGGGACTCAAGGTGGCTTTACAAATAGACAACTATTCAATGCCTTAAAACAACATACAATTAAAATAAACGTATCAGTTAAAAAATTAAAATTAATGCACATTAAAACATTTTAAAACATTGCATTAACTATTAAAATCATGTCATCCATCCACAATTGAAATCAGGGCTGTTCCAGTAATCATTGCACATATTCCATATCTATTATTGCACTACAGTTATTCTCCAAAGGCTTGATCCTAAAGCCAGGTTTTCACTTTCCCTCTAAAGGCTAGGAGGGAGGGGCTGATCAAATGTCACTGGGGAGGAAGTGCCACAGCCAAGGGCCACCATTGAGAAGGCCCTATCTCTTGGACAGGTAAGGTGGGCCAGAACCATTTAGGGTTTTATAGGCTAAAGCCAGCACTTTGAATTGTGCTTCGTAGCAGATTGGAAATTATCTTTCGAAACAGGAGAGGCTCCTTAGCACAAGGATCAACAGAACAGATGAATAAGTATGCATAAAGATGCTAGAGAGAGCACAGCACGAGAATGACTTCAGACAAACCTTTGGCCCTGCACTGTGTGGCATTGCAGTTTGAGCATTGGACTGTGACTCTGGAGACTAGTGTTCGAATACATACTTGGCTATGAAAACACACTGGGTGACCATGGGCATGGCACACACTCTCAGCCACAGAGGACAGCAAATGCAAACCCCATTTGAACAAGCCACCTAATGGGTTCAACTTAGGGTCATCATAAATTGGAAATTACTTGAAAATACACGGCAAAAACAAAACCACATTTTATTCTTGTCTTAGAGTAATATCCTAGCTTCACCCACAAGGATTCAATGAAAAACCTGAGAAGCAAAAGGATGGATGGGAAATCTATTCTTTTTTTAACTTCCCACCCTTCAGCGGTCTGAAAGATTCTGATGAGAAACTAGTCAAAATCCATGTTAGCCCTAGTGTATGCTCTTAAAGATCTGCAAATGAACAGATTTCAGATTAGCACTGCTTTCACAAATCCCTTAATCCTGTATCAGACTTTAGTTCTGATTGCAACTTTATATAGTGACTGCAAAAAGATGAGAAAAGAAAAGCTTGCCTTTTGATGCATTGCTTATCTAATTTACTTAATGGAGATTGGTTGTTCCCAAACCATGTAGGGGTCAACTATATGTTATATACATGTAGTTCCAAAGCTATTTTAAAATAAAGAATAGCCGTTTCAGAAGAGCAGAATCTGGAGTACAGAAGTGACAAGCAGATGAAGGATAAATCTCCTCTCTCCAAATGGATTTTCTTCCATTAAAAAATGAAAAGGTCAAGGTTCCACTCCACATTTGCATGTCACATGTGATTAGCCTTATGTAGTAAGGAACAACATTGTTTTTCCAAATATTATTATTTTTCTTTTGGATTCAAATGGCTCAGCAAGGGAGGCCTCAGAAAAGTCATTCCCACACTCTCTGTAACCTACCCCATAAGATTTCTAAGAGGTAAAAGTTTATTATACTCCCACCCTGAGACCCAATGTAGAGGCATGAGTGGTAACTCAAGCTATAGGAGCAAGCAAGCTACTTCTAAAGTGGAAAAAGACTCACCTCTCTCATAGTCATCCTCAGCTACTGCTTTCTCCTGAAGCCTTTGGAGTTTTCTTATTGAGGATTTTACCTGCATTGATTAAAATAATTATGTGCATCTATCTGTAGTTTTGAATGTTTACAATATAATTTTTCATATATGTGAATGTCAATTTCAACATGCTTTACTCACAAATTTCTCAGGCTATTGATGTCATTGACAATGCTCGAGTACATTACAAAACTATAATACATTGGGAGAGTTGTTCTATGGAATGAGCTGCATGCTTTGTTATGTGTGACAAAGTACAATCGCATGAAAACATGAAAGCATCAAGACAACACAATCTTTTTCTTCTTCAAGCTTTTCATTTGTCAACCAATCAAGGAGATGAATGGCAAAGACATGATTGGGAAAGTGACATGAAAGGAGTATGGAGAAAACTACAAAGAAGGCATGAGCAAAAGTCTACCATAGGGTCAAGAACAGGTGTGCAGAAAGTGCAACCTGCAGTCTATATGCAGCTACTGGGGACTCCACTTGTGCTTCCTCCACCAAGTTTTCCAAATCAACCAAACCCTGCAAATTATTTATTGCCAAAAAAATGTGAAAGAAGCCCAGCACAAAATATGGCTGGTTGGATCCCATTGGCTCCCTCTACTGCTGCATACACACCAAAAGATACCCAAATACAGGACCTCATCACATCGAAATCCAAATCTGTGGGGCAGCAGGGGAAACCATTGCCCCACATCCCACATCACCTGCATTGCCCTTACCTCATCCCATGGGGGTAAGCATTGCAGCCTGGCTTCCTCCTATTCTTCTCTATGGAACATGGAAAGCCTCCTGTGTTCCCAGGGAAGCATCCAAGCACGCTGCCAGGGCACATCCTCTATGGAGCCCCACCAGAAGTTGCCTTTTGTTGTGTGATAGCATCTGGCTGGCTCTGTGAAGGAAGCATCCTGGCAGTGTGCTAGGATGCAAAATTATTTCAGTGTGATGAGGTGGACAGTGGCATTTCATACACTACTGAGAACCACAGTGATGTGATAGCACCATGGGAATGGCAATCTGGTTTATGACAGGGTAGAACAGCCCTTGGTCCATTTTCAATTGCTCCGTTTCACCTGGAGTACATGTTCTATTTGCAGAAAGGGAGTATACAAGCTAACAACAGAAAACTAGATCTTAAATCCAATTGCTCATCCCACTCAATCAACAGAATCTTGGTACATCAACCTTTCTGTAAGTTTCACAGATTCATTGGGCATGCTCTTGTTGGGATAAACAACTGGATTCAGGCTGAATCCAAGATGGTGAAGAAATTGCGAGTAGTGATTAGTCACAAATAGAAATACCATAAATTGTGCTACCACAATTACTTATTATCTTGCCTTACAACCAATGAATTGATTCATTAAATCTAGAAACGTAAAATAGATTCGAAGAAAGCACCAACCTTTAATATATTACGGTTGCCCATTAAACACTCTTGCAGCACTGGTTCATATTTCTTCATCAGAGCATCCCAGCAGTGATCACTACCAGCGTTACTACTTTCATAGCCTGAGGTCACAGAAGAACCAGCAGACACTGCACCCAAGGAATCAGTGGAACAGCAAAACCCAGCATTTGCATGCAAAAGCGAGAGGCTCCCACAATTCTGCAATGTATTCTCTGCAGTCTCTTCCAGACTCTTGTACTTTTCACCACAGACATTATTTGATGTGCTCCATTCTTTTTCTGGAGTTTTTTTACCCTTTTCAAGAACGTGCAAATTAACACATTCAGCTTTTTCTACTCCACCTATTTGTTGAACCTCTTTAGGTTCACCACAGTGTGATGGGTGTTCAATGCCATTTGTTTCAGAAGCCAAGTTTAATAATGACAGTTGTATGAAGCTAAAACTTGAATTAAAATGATCCTTAGAACCGGAAGAGCTACAGATGATGTCCTTGCTTTCAGAAGCCTTGTAATGATCCATTTCTTTATGACCCAACGCATGCATTATTTCTTGCTCTTGCAACCCACCATGATGAGTCGCCTCTAGCGAATTGGTTTGCTGTACACATGAGCTATAGGAAGGGAAGGTGTCTCCTTGACAAATAGCAAATGTAGATAAGGTTCGATTATTAGATTGTTGAACTTCAAGGTCAGCTGCTATATTTCCAGACCATCCTGCTGCCACACTAAGGGAAACTGGGACCCTGTTCACACATTCATTGCAATGGAACAACCTCAACTCAGTCTTGCATTGCCCCCTCTGAGAGCAGTCCTTAGGAATTCTGCAGTATTTTCTGTCTTGATGTTGAAGTTCCTTCGGGCTCAACGGCTCACAATCACAAGAAGGCTGGAACTCTGTTCTTGTGTATTCCTCTGGCCTCTTTGCCACCTTCTTCTTCTTGAAAGAGCCAACAGGCACTGAGCAATCTAAAATACAGAAAGACAACATGATGAAAAAAGAGTTTGCATGAGAAGAGAGCAGCCTGTGGAACAAATGAGTGACTTGTAAAATATCCACTCTTGAGTAACAGACTCCTGTTGAAAAGCAGAAACAAAGGACCCTCCACTACTCCATTAGGCCCCTTCCACAAAGCTGAATAAAATCCCTCATTATCTGCTTTGAACTGGAATATATGGCAGTGTGGACTCAGATAACCCAGTCCAAAGCAGATACTGTAAGATTTTCTACCTTAATATTATGGGTTATATGACTGTGTGGAAGGGCCCATAATAATCCAGAATATCAAGGCAGATAATCCACATTATTTGCTTTGAACTGGATTATCTGAGTCTACAGTGCATATAATCCACTTCAAATCAGATAATTTGATTTTATACAGCTGTGTAGAAGGGCCCTAAATTAATAGCTATTGGAACAACACAAGTTCATAAGGCCCATGTATTATCCTGTTGCATTCAACAAGAACTTTATGTGTGTTCCCTTAATAGACTGCACCATACTTATCATGGATTCTTCTATCTTTCCTTTCTGTCTACGTTTTATTTATACCACCTTTGTTAACAGATTTGAATGTATGTATAATAAAAAATTCTTTAAGATGGGATTTCAATTGAACACGGTGGCTACCAAATGGTTCCGTTTGAGTTTTGTGCTAAGATCAGAGAGACCAGGAATTGAATCTCCATTGAGCCACGGAATTTGGCTGAGTGGCCTTGAGCAAGTCAGATTCCCTGACCTTCAGGTGGAGGCAAACAACTTCTTCACAAATCTTGCCAAGAAAACCTGTGATAAAGTTGCCTTAGGACTGCCATAACTCAAAAATGTCTTCAAGGCACACAATAACAACAAATCTAGCTAGCAGACAAAGAACCATATCATTTTTCAATAGACTGCCTTATGCTGATGGCATTTTTTTCTGGCAAGAAACAGCAGAAGCTATTATAGAAGTTGTATATCTGAAATCTTTATTGAAAGTACAGTTTTTAAAGGGCATTCAGAGCAATCAGTATAATGGCACTTTAGAATCATAAGTCTCAAGATTATCAATGTTATCTCTTCCCTTGTACAGGATTTGTATCAGCACAACAGGAGGTGCATAAGCTTCATTAAAACCTGTCTGAGACTAAGCCAATTTCCAAACATCCAGGGACTTTAAAATAAAATATATATTTGGACATGTGCAGCATACTATGCTGAGCTCACTGTTGGTATTTAAGATGTTAATGTCCTGATTGCATGGAAACCAAAACGCCCAGTAGAAGTTTACATATAGTCGTTTTATCTTTGTTCAATAACTGGGTTTAAAAGGTGTGTCTTCCTGTCCTGACTTCCTGGACAAGTCAGGAACTGAAAAAAATGCTACAAATTTGGCTTCAAAGAATCAGGTGAGAATCAATGAGTTAAGTTGGTAATTTATAAACAGTTTGCATCTGAGATAAGCACTTTATTTCTGAATTAATATAGGAAGTTACACTTCTCCCAATGGACAATAGTTTTTGCTCTCAGGCGATTACATGCTCTCAAGTGAGCCAATCCCATGTGTTTTTGCATCATGAATTCAAGAATAGCTCCTGAAGAAGAAGTCATCCAGAGTATTTGTTCAGAAAGTAGGTTATTCCACTGTGTCTCTGCACAGGAAGGGATTTCAATGTCTGCCACAGAAAATAGATCATAGAATCATAGAGTTGAAAGAGACCACATGGGCCATTCAGTCCAACCTCCTGCATTACAGGGGGGGAAATCAATCAAAGCACCCCTGACAGATGGCCATCCAGCCCCCAAAGAAGCCTCCAAAATGTTTTAAAAGCCTCCAAAGAAGGAGCTTCCACCACACTCCAATGCAGTAAGTTCCAGTGCTGGTCAGCTCTCAGAGTCAGGAAGTTCTTCCTATGTGGAACATAAGAACATAAGAAGAGCCATGCTGAATCGGGCCTCAGCCCATCTAGTCCAGCATTCTGTGTCACACAGTGGCCCACAGTTGCAGGGATCTCTAGCAGAAAGGAGGGCAACCTCACCTTCCCGACCCCCACAACCAGTACCCGGGGAAAATCCTGCCTGCCTCCATCAACACAGAGGTGGCACTTGGATGTCCATTTCAGTAACTACTGATTCCCTTGGTATCCATGGAATCTCCTTTCCTGTAATTTGAACCCATTGCTCCAAATCCTAGTCTCCAGAGCAGAAGAAAACAATCTTGCACCCTCTTCCTTATGACATCCATAAGGAATGGAGATGGGGAATTGGTGCTGAACAATTTCCCAGCTCCAATAGAGATGAAATTCTCCTCTGTGGGTAGATACTCTGGTTTCAATTTTATTTTCCATGACACACTATGGATTGTCTAATAGTGCATGGATATGCTCCAACACAGGCCTCATCTATACTGACAATGTAATGCTTTTCAAAGCTAGCTTCAGACTCTGACGGTCAGACAACACATTTCCACAAAATTGTGTGTAAGAAAGCTTTTAATGTGAATCAGCACTGTGGAGTGTGTGGAATCACTATCCAGGCCTCAAACCGGTTCCAGGATTTCCTACACATCTACACAGTGAATTCACTTTCTTCAATATCGATTTGAAACTGCATTAAATGGTCAGTGTAGATGGGGGAGATAAAGTAAGGTTGTGGACAACAACAATTCCACAAAAGGGCAGCAACCAATCTACATTAAATACCAACCTGCCTTGGACTCGTAGCCATCTATATCAGTCTAAAATAAATTCATCTGAGTAGAGAAGCAAAGTGCTTAGCTTATGAAGAGGTCCTGGATTTCATCATATCCCTAGCTACAACCTCTTTAATGAAAGGAAAGAAGAGTAATTGGCGCGCCCCCATCCACCCAGCCACCCACCCAATAAACTCTGTAATAAGCAAAGCAATCAGGAAATGCACTCCAAACTGAGTCATTCTGTCTGACCCATTCATATCCATGGAGCCCCTGTCACCTTGTAAAACCTCCTTCACCTCACCCGTTCACACTCCCCATGTTTAGTGGAATGGTTGTGTTATTTTCCTACCCCTGCTCAATTTACCTTCACACTTTCTAACATTCTACTAACAAGGCCATGATTAGGATGGCAGACCTCTATCCTTTTTCAGAATTGCAATGGTGAATTGCTTTCTTACCCACCAGTCTAATGCTCTCCTCCCTCTGCCTCATATTGTTTTAGAGTTTATGCTGTTTCAAGACCTCTGGATATACGAACATCAACCGGCCCAAAACAGCCTGCATTTTGGTTCATCCACTTCAACCTCACAATGTGTCACCCTAGGATTCTAGACAATTGCTTTGCCAACCATTCTGAGCTCATTCTGAGCATGGACATTACCACTATCTGAGCACTATCCAATGCCAAATAGAAGTAGGCCGCAAAACCCACTCAAACTGCCAGATATCACATGTTCAGGCAACCCCAGTGCTGTCACAAAACTCTCAAGACTATCCCATGGGCAGGAGTAAAGGAAAAGTAGGAGAAAGCGTCTCTAAGAGTGGGGACCTACTCCAGCAAGATCTGTCTTTGGGGATGGCCAGTCATCCCACAATATTTCCCCATCTTTTTCCAGCTGTTGTCTGCTTCCCACCACTTTCTTCAATCAGGAGTCGGGGAACACCCAAGCCCTGAAAACGGATCCTCTCTCTGTCTTCGCATATTAGTAAGACAGATTTCCACAGGCAGCCACTGGAAGTTGATGTGCGTTGTGGGAAAGCCTTCATTGGAATCTGTTTTGCCAGCATACAAAGAAAAGAAAATGAGGAAAATTAGAGTGGGATAAGGTCCTTAAGCTGCTATTACTTCTATTTGCCTCTCTTCTCCATGACCCCAACGAAAGCTATGTTTCCTATGTAAGTCCTGTTATCACTACAGCCTTGCTTTCTTCTAGCCAGTTGGAGTAAACAGAGAACAGATGACAAACAGATGCTATCGTCGTCTTTCTCTTTCCTCCTACTGTGGCTGTGACAGCAATGTAATTGTCTATGTCCTTGGGCTTGGTGTTGTTTCTAAAAAAAGAATATACAACTTTGCAAAGTCTAATCTGAGTCTCAACTACTACTGTATATACCAGACAAGAAGTTTAGACTTCCCAAATGCAAGCTTTTACTGTCATAAGAAGACATTATACGGTATGCAGTAGAAATCATTAATTGGTACAGAGGATATCCCCCCTTAAGGCAAAGGAAAGATTGAATTTAGAGTTTTTTCTTCTTCAAACATATTTTGGCAAGCAGTATCCAACAAAACTTGCATTCAGAGTGCATTGAACTTCGCCAAGTAAAAGCATAGAACAAAGTAAGTAATTTTATTCATTTTTCAAATCCATATGCTCTTTGGCAATAGCTCAGTAAATCGGCAATGAAGTAATACCTGTTCATTTAAAATAAAACAAGATAGAAATAAAACAACAGTGGAATATAAGATGCTACTGTTTTGTGACAGACAGAAAAATCATTTGCTCTTATTGTTTAGGTTACCTCAAACCATGTCCTTATGGCTTACTTGCAGTAATAAAGTGCACATTCAGACTACGATGACATTGGACACTTCTGAAAACAAGAAGAATACCAGCTGGCAAGTGGCTTCCTGTTATTCCTATTACTCTAACTAGAGAAAAGATTCTTCTCATTGGTTTCCTATTCCCAGCAGATACCATCTGCTGTAATTAGCTATGGCTTAAGCAAGCCAACTAAACAGTTATTTGTGCTATCATTTAAAGTGGGAGCTCATTTTATTTTGCTGAACCCTCAATACGTAAACAGACTGAAGTTTCAAGATGCAACTTCAAGAGATGCAGAGGGGGTGGGGTTTGACTTTGAGAGGTATTAACCAATAATGATTTTTTTTCTCTCATTTCTCTGTTGCTCATGTTTATGTTGAACTCAAGCACAACACTATTTATTTATTTATTATTATTTATTTATTATTTGGGCTTGTACTCCGGCACTCCCCGAGGGCTCGGAGCGGCTTACAATCAGGTAAAACACACAGAGGTAAAAGCATACATATTAAACTAGCTTAAAAAAGATTTCTGGCCTAGCAATCAAAAGCTAGTCGGAAAAGATGAGTCTTGCAGGCCTTGCGGAAGGAGAGAAGGTCATGCATGGCCCGTACATCGCTAGGAAGAGTGTTCCATATTAACGGTGCCACTATAGAAAAGGCTCTGATTTCAAAAACTGTAGAAACAGAGGTCTTCTCAGAGACAATAGCCCTCCTTTATTTGTTGGTTTGTATAACATCCAGTGCAGGAAATAAACTGAAACCAATGTAGCAAGAAACATGAGTCTACTCAATGTTTGGATGGCACATCACTTCAAAATACTAGGGATGTTGCATTTGGATACCAAGTAGAATTCATCCATACACATGTATCCTAAGGTTTCTCCTTAAGTGTATGCACTATTATGGTTGGGTTGGAATTGAACTAATACTGTGACAGAATTGGAGGCTTTTTCTTTGGAGGCTTTTAAGCAGAGGCTGAATGGCCCTCTATCAAGGGTGCTTTGAATGCGATTTTTCTGCTTCTTGGCAAGGGGGGTTGGACTGGATGGCCTACAAGGTCTCTTCCAACTCTATGATTCTAATTGTTGTACCTTTAAAAAAACCTATGCTAGCATAAGACCTATATGAGAAAAGGATGCCCTTTATTCTGGACCCCTGTAAAATAGGTTGGCCAAACATCCTCTGGCATAGTCCACTTTTATATACTAGAATCTAAATTTCCTTTATAATTTAGAAAGCAAAGGGGCATGATCAAAATCTCTTCAAATTAAGACATAACTATTTTGCTTTGAATAAATAACAAAGAACGTGATTTGTTCATTTTAAAATATTTTGACTACCTGGAAGATCTGCACTTTCATCAATGCTGGTAGTCCATTCACTAATGCAGGTCACACATACTCTCTGTGCATGGTAGTCAGTTTGACACCTAGTGGCCTTGTGTGGATGAGCCTCTTTGGACTAAGCTGAGTTGGTTATTGAAATGAAAATACACAATCTACCTTTGGAGCCATCCTTTACCAGCTTGTTGGACTTTCCCAGAACTTACTCTCCACTGACATAGCTTTTAAAAACACAAACTCACAAACACAAACTCAGCATGGCAAGATGGTAGGGTAGGCCATTGGGGAAAATGGTCTTAAATACATAAACAAAGTTATAATGTTCACCTGCCTACCCTCATCCACAATCAGTGGCAAAATATTGGTCTCCGGATGATCTGCTATATGTACAGCATTTAGGGAAGAAGCAGAGATTGAGCAGAGATGAGTGGGAAAATTTTAGTGGCTGGGAGGAGTGAATAGCAAGGATTTCAGGTTATGTGCTGAAATATCCTCCTCCAGTGTAAGAAACAGTTCAGTTAAAATTAACACTGTACAATTCCTATTAATAGACAACCTTTTGTATTATTTTTAATATAATGCATAATTCTTTAATTTAATATTTCTTGGAGGTGCCTAAAATCCCATTTTTGGGAGAAAGACTGAATTTAAACTCAATAAATTAACAGTTTGAAGTAGATACAATTTGTGGTTACAGCATACATTTTCAAGCACAATTGCAATTGTCCCTCTAATTTTCTCACAGCATTATATATCCTCCAAAAAGAAACTTATGGGCCCAAAGAATATTCTTACCTGAAAAATCAGATAAGAATATGCAATAATAGTAATGATAATACTTGATTTATACCCTGTCACCATCTCCCATCGGGACTTGGGGCAGCTCACAAACTAATACACAAAGATGCCATACATAAAATACATAATACATAAAATAACATACCTCAACATGAAAACATATTTATTACCTAAACCAGATATATAAATTGTATAAAATTTCTATTTAAAGTAGAATAGAGTAAGTTAAAAGATCCATGTAATAATATAACAGCCCGGGTGAATGCACATAGAATGTAAATATAAAATGCTAAGTAATTGGCAGTCAGTTCAGGTTACTGTCTAGATAATGAAAAAACCAAGTTTTTAACTATTTCCTAAAGTGTTGTAGTGTAGGGGCTTGTCTAAGTTCCCTGGGGAGGGCATTCCAGAGCTGGGGGGGCACCTCCGAAAAGAGCCTCTCTCTTCTCCTCATCAACCACACTAGAGATGGAGGCAGGACAGAGAGGAGCGCCTCCCTAGCAGATCTTAGAGCTTGCACCAGTTCATAGGGGGAGATGCGGTCATAAAGATAGGCTGGACCCAAACCGTGCAATGGCAAACTGAATATGCAAACTGAGTATGCAATAGTAAACTGATTGCTCTTTCCTCATAAACAGAAGAACAAAAATTGGCAGGGAGGAAAGGAGCTGTGTGCTCGTGCATAGCCGCTCAAAAACTCAGAGGTCTTTTCCCAGAAGAGTGAAAAGTTATAATGTATACATGCAAAAAAAAATATATCATACAGTCAAAAGTTGCAGGTGTTCCATTCAGTGACTGGGTCCATTCTATTTTACCTTTAATGCACAGAAAGTGTGTTTCAGCTCCTGCTTTAATGTTGTCAGGACCCCACAAGTCCTGTCAATATTACAATGTAGACAACATCTCTAGCCAGTTCACTGTTTCTACGTCCTGGATTCACCCCACTCAAAACAAGCTAAACACTGGGCCCTCATTGTTTTGTGTTTTGATCCTTTTCTGGGCAGCAATAGTATTCCTGACTCTGTTGTGTTCTGGTTTGATTACTTGGCTCTGATTCTTGGTGTGAATCCTGGCTCTCAGCTCCATCTTGACAGCTGCCTATGTTTTGCCTTCAGTTTTCATGTTTGTGCATGGCCTCTTACATTTAGAAGATCGGCCATGGGACATATTTTACATCACATTGCTCTGTGTGTGTGTGTGTGTGTGTGTGTGTGTGTGTGTGTGCGTGCGTGTGCGTACACACACACCATCCTGCTCAAATGTTCCATCCTGCCTAGTAAAAACAAAGAAAGTTATTCCAACTTTTACATAGCCAGAGCTCAGTGATTTAAACTCTGTGCCAATAACAGCCCTAGTCAGAAAAGTGGATGGCCTATAAAATATGGGTGTCTAATTTATTTCAAAGATAGTTTTATTAAGCTAATTCAAATTTCAGATTATATATATGCCTGAATAAATCATTTTGTTGACTTTTAGCAATATTAAAAGAATCTGTTTGATGCCCTGTAATGGCTTGTATGTTTGCCCCATCAAAGGACTATTAAATAAGATCCAAGTATCTTATTCTATCCGTTGAATGATAACTCTTTGGCCTTGGCCCTAGCCCCCTGATCCTGTCAAGGCACCTGCTGAGAGCTTCAGTCTAAGACTCATCAGGCAGATAAAGGGCAGCATGACGGCTCACTGACAGCAGCCAATTTAAGAAGCAAGCACAGTTTGAGTATTCCAGCTCAACTATTTGAATTTTTAATTTCACCAAGGGAATATATTGCAAATTAAGTGCCTGACACATAGTCCATTTGGAAGGATGATTGCATTTACTGAAATAGAAAGTAATTTGCTCACAGCACCCCAGTAAAGACTGCACTTAATGAGAATAAGACAAACACAGCCGTCACTGTTGATGAAAGCCAGAAAGTCACATAGGTCCAAAGTCCATGTACTAAAAATCCAGATATTGATACTCTTGTTATGCTGGATCACTAGCAATTCAAAGCATGGCACCCAAGTTCTTTAAGGGGATTCTTTTCATATTCAGGACCACTCCATAAGAATCAGATCCAAACAAATGAAGGAATTTTTGATTTCACCAATTTAATTTATTTTCAGCTAAAGATTTAGTTTTCAACTAAAGACTAATCTTTAGCTGAAACATAGATCACCGCACAGATCTTTAAACTAGAAAAAGACATTCGTTGAAAGATTTCCTAAAATGGTCTCAAAAAGATTTTGAGATACAGAAACAATTGGCTTGGTACCACTTTCATATTACCATATTTACGCAATTCTAATACACACTTTTTTAGCTAAATGCAAAATATCGGGGTGCACATTAAAATCACGTAATATGCCTCTCCTTCTTGCATATTCTTTCTATTCTCTTTCCAATACACATTACATTCGCCGGCAAATCCTATTTTTGTTTTTGCTTCAGGGTCTCGAAAATTGAGGTGCACATTACATTCAATGGCGCACTAAATTTGAGTAAATACAGTATTCTATAAATTTGTTTCTAGTAAGCCTAGACTGTCAATCACACTTATCTCTGAAATATTCTATATGGTTAGGAAACATTCCATTACAGTCATGTAATGATACTACTCATCTTCTCTGGCAATCCAGAACAGCTTTAAAGTCATGCTTCCAAAATAACATGCTTCCAGAATAACATAGCAGTTCAATTGTATTTATTTAAGAAATGTGCAATCTGCTTTTCAATCAAACTCATCCTTGGGAAAGCAGAACAGTAATGAAAAAATGCAACCACAATGAGAAATAGCAAAATTGAAATGGCAGCATAGACATTGAAATTATTTTCCGGGATAATTGGCTGCTTTTTAAAAAATCCTTGATTGCATGTTTAAGTGGACGAATTTATTTGAATAACTGGATCTTAGATCAAAAAAGCTCTACAGGCAGAGGTCAACCACTTGAACCTGCCTTGAACAGACGGGACTGACGTATACAAACCTTAAAAACATTTTTCTTGTTACGAGTATATATTAGGATTTTTTCAACTTAGCTCAATATGTGATAATTATTTCTAATAGCCAAACCAGTCCAGAGGATGAAGTATTGAATCTCAATTCAATTCCTTGCTCAGCTGGGCCCTCTGACATTATTATAATCTATACAGATGAGTATGTGGAAGACAAGAGTGACACTTATTCATAGTATAGTTATCTCCTTTCACTATGTATACATATTTGAGAGCCATGCATCAAAACAGAAACTGACATAATATTCTCACATGGGTATATGAATAGATTCCCCCCATACTATGTAAATGAATATTTTACTGTGGGAAATGACAAGCCACCAATCATGTAGGTCAGCACTGAAGCATAAGAATGATAGTGCTGTAAGAATGAGAGGTGGGCCCCCTGGCAAATGCCCTATGCTTTGGGTCAGTGTTTCCCAACCACTAGTGTGCCGTGAGCGATCACCTGGTGTGCCACGGGAAAACCTCTCTTCCCCCCTTTCATCCCCTTCCTGCCGAACTCCTGCAGCTGCTGCTTGCAGGGGGAGGAGGAAGGGCCGGGCGGCAGCAAAAAAGAAGGGGCTGGGGCGCCGCCTCCTTCGGCCGTTTTTGTGTTTATATGTACCAACTATTACTACATTTGGCATTGGCTGGACATGATAGCCTTTCTAGTGACTGTGCAACAACTCTCCTGTTCACCAGTTATACACGAGGGACTCATCTAATGCCCACCTGGAATGATACAGGAGCATATATATTGAAGGTGGAAGCCTCATTATTGTTCCATGAGGTGTATTGATGCATAAGAACAGTACTAGTGGACTGCTTTGAAGCTATATGGACACATTTTTTTCTAAATACAGAGAGAGACTGAGAGCTGTTGAGCAAGACTTTCGTGTGTGTCTTTCTGCCATTCCTGCCAGGATATCTATGTTGTGTTCATCGAAACAGGCCCAGGTTTCACACTGAGTGAATAAATACATTTAAAAACATACTAACTATATGTATTACTGTGTTAGAATGTCATTTTGGTTGGTTGGTGGTGTGCCCCAGGATTTTGTAAATGTAAAACGTGTGCCGTGGCTCAAAAAAGGTTGGGAAACACTGCTTTGGGTTATGGTTCTGATCAGCTTCGGCAAGCATGCTCTGGAATGATGAGAACTATAGTCCATCTGAAGGCAAGATGGTCAGCTGTTAGGAGTGCTTTGACTGTATGTTTCTGCATGAATAATAGAATGATAGAGTTGGAAGAGTCCACATGGGCCATCTAGTCCAACTCCTTGTTATGCAGGAGCAGTACAAAGTACTCCCCTCAGATAGCCATTCATCCTCTGTTTAAAAGCCTCCATGGATGGACTTTCTACCACACTCTCAGGCAGAGAGTTCCACTATTCAACAGCTCTTATGGTCAGGATGTTCTTCCTAATGTTCAGGTGGAATCTCCTTTCTTGTAAGATTCTTCAGCCGTGCAATGTTTTGCTATTAAACTGTCCACAGAAACAAAGCACAATTGCATTTATTGGGTAAGATACTAGATATCATGGTAGATATTTAATGAGGTGCCTGAAAAACTGTCCTGGGGCTTCTTCTACTGAAAAGACAAAGAAATCTATTGACAGAGGTTTCCTATTCCGGTAGAACAGTGTGGGCTTTATCTTGAAATTGAAAGCCTTTTGACTCTTTGGGGAACTATGAATGGAACTGAAAAGGGAACACCCGAAGGAGTTTAAAATGGGTGGCAAAGACTCCACTATTTAAAGAATTCTTCCTTTGGCGAGCACAGCTCACATGACAACACAAACAGGAAGAAGTGTAACATTCTAGCAGTTTCTTGATGTGTTTTGAAAATATGAGCTAAGATTTGTTCTAACTGCGTTCTTGGATAGGAATTTCATTGTGCTTGTCCCCCCTCCTCTGCACTCAGATACTGTATCAACCTCCAAGCTGCCTTTAAAAAGAATAACTGTAAGGTTAGAATGCCCTCTGTAGGACTGAGGCAAGACAACTCACAAAGATGGCAAATTTCTGCAGATGAAGCACATGCTGGTGCTCCTGTTGTTATTATTACAGTATACCCATCAATCGTCTTTATTTATGCTCCATCCTTTTCAGCAAGACTAGGACTCAAGGTTGGTTTCAGATTAAAATTATTCCAATATAGTTAAAAGACAGACAGACAGATGTTTTCCCCTTGACATTAAGTGCAGTTGTGTCTGACTCTTGGGGGGGGGGTGTGCTCATCTCCATTTGTAAGCTGAAGAGCCGACATTGTCCATAGACGCCTCCAAGGTCATGTGGCCAACATGACTGCATGGCACACTGTTACTTTTCTGCTGCGCTAAAGCAGTACCTATGGATCTACTCACATTTGCAAGTTTTTGAACTGTTAGGTTGGCAGAAGATACACACACACACACTATTAAGAATATATATATATATATATATATATGCTATTACGAATAATAAAAGAAATTACATCATGCACTTAAACGGATAAGTACACACTTTAAAATAATTCATGTGCATGTGTGTGCCTTGTAATCACTTGTCAAATTATGACAAGCCTATGAATTTTAACTTTAATTTTTTAGGCAACATTCAAACCAGTATGTGCCTGCCTCATATGAGCCCTTATTCACTTTGCCAGCTAAAGAGCAGCAAGGAAGGGGCCATTCTAGCCTCCTTTGGGATGGAGTTCTAGAACCTAGGGGCTGCCATTGAAAAGGCCCTCCCTTGGGTAGCCACCAACTCACCCAGGACTGAAGTAACAACCACTCCTAGAGATGTATCTGTTGGATAATCAACTAGATCAGTGGTTCTCAACCTTTCTTCTTCAGGTGTTTTGCTTTCGGGCCCAATTTAAAGTGCAAATTATATATATATATAAAGGAGGACCCGTCATCGAAAGACTGCCATAGGCAGAGAAACCTTCCAAGGCAGAGACACCAAACTTGGCAACAAAAATAGGCCTCAGGCAAGGAAGGTTTTTAGCAAAGAAACTTTCCCCCCCAAAACCTAGAAGGCCCCCAAAACAACGATGAAAAAAACCTACATTTCCCAGCATCCTCCGCGGCCGCCAGCAAATCCCATTGGCCGACATCGGCCTACACAAATGCCGGCGCCACTTCCCAGCGGCCTGGCCCCGCCCCCTGCCATCCCCACAACCACTCCATCCCCTTCCCCCGGCCAGGCCCCGCCCCCTGCCATCCCCAAAACCACTCCACCCCCTTCCCCAGCCTGGCCCCGCCCCCGCCCCCCCGCGTGACAATTTCTCCAAAATAACTGCCACAAAAACAAATCACCTCAGGACAGCATCCCACACACCACAGCCAGTCGGACTACCGAGGACACGCAGTGCCAAAAGGACAGGCTCCTTCAGCCTCGCCCACACTGGCCAAACCACGAAAACTAACCACTGGTAATCACCACAAACCACTGACCACGGTACGACCAGCCGCACAATTGCAACAACAAAATCAACAAAAAAACACCACACACTCCTCCAGACACTACAACTCTCACAACCACACTCGAGAAACACAATCCAAAAGGCCAAGCCAGCACAAAATACCACACAACGCCAATATGCAGAAGATACACAACTATGTGCACAGAGCACATACATACCACTCACAGGACAAAAGACACCCACAACAAAAGACACCCACTTAACAAACACCACACCCACAACATGACAGCCACACAACTCACGATACTTACCTCTAGAGACCCACAACACAACACACACACAACACACACAACGCATACATACCACTGCTAAAAAGAAACAGTACAACCAACTAATACACCCCACATACACATCGTATATCCACAACACAGTACCACTGCACAGTCACAACAACAAACTACACACTCAACACCACACACTCTTCTCCAAGCACCATCCCAAACACACACCATCAATCCTCTACTTTACAAACACCACGCCCACAACATGACAGCCACACAACTCGTGATGCCTACCTCTACAGACCCACTACACAACTCACACACAACACACACAACGCATACATACCACTGCTAAACAGAAACGTGCACAGTACAACCAACTAACACACCCCACATACACACCATACATCCACACCACACTACCACTGCACACTCACAACAACAAACTACACTCTCAACAGCACACATACCACACATACCTATGGTCCCGACCGATATTCCGTTCCACTTCAGCCATCTCCAATTCCCAATCACGCTAGCTTTTGCCATCACCATAAACAAGGCACAAGGACAAACACTACAAATCTGTGGCATAGACCTTGACACAGAATGCTTCTCCCACGGGCAACTCTACATAGCGTGCTCCAGAGTTGGGAAACCACAGAACCACTACATCAACACAGCAGACGGAAAGACAAAAAACATTGTATATCCACAAGCTCTGCAAAACGCCAGCAACACCACACACCGACAACTCCCCAGGACTTCAACATCCCACCCACCAGAACAACCCACAACAACTCAGCCATGACCCCACCAAGACCGTAAGTAACATCATTTCCAACCCTTACATACTCAGACTTTCTCGCATCTCCTAAATAGGGCACAGCAACGCGTGCCGGGTACAGCTAGTTATCTATAAAGCTCTGCATGGTTCAGATCTCGCATCTCCCCTTATGAACCAGTTCAAGCTGGGGAGGCCCTCCTCCCCCCATTGCAAGCAAGGCTGGTGGGGACAAGGGAGAGGGCCTTCTTAGTAGCAGCCCCCCAGCTCTGGAACGCCCTTCCCAGGGAGATTACACAAGCAGCCACTATTATGGCATTCAGTAGGGATTTGAAGACATGGCTGTTTCAACACTGTAATTGTGGACAAGACCCCTGTTTACATGGAGACACCTGACTTGAGTAATAGGCCCCATTTAATTCATAGGAATGATGGTGTTTTAACTAATGTTACTAATTTTATTGTTAATGCTGTTTACTTGTATTTTAGCTTATCTTGTTTGCTTTTATATTGTTTGACTAGCTGCACCCAGCCACGCGTTGCTGTTGCCCTCAGAAAACAAAGGATTTGCAGACATGAAACAATCTGGACTAGGGAACTCCTCCCACCAAAGGTTTCCTGCTGGCTAGTAGAAGCCAGGCTTTTAAGGTGCAAGGTTCTTCAAAGGGAATCCAGATGAGCAATTGTGGCATCCACACTTGGCTCAAATAGAAATAATTTCTTTTTCCCACCCCAGACCTTTCACATATCTATAAATAGAAGCCTTTCACAGAATGCTAAAAGATCTGCGCAACGCATGGGGAACATCCTTGGAGATAGCGTATTGTCTCACGCGACTTGTAGTATCTCTAGGTTTGGGAGATATGAGGTCCCTATAAATGGACAGTATATTTTTATTTTTATAGAATGTCTTTAGCACTGTTTCTAAACTTTTTTAATGCCATGACCCCTTAATATGGTTCATCATGTTGTGGTGACCCCCAACCATAGTACTATTTTCTTTGATACATCATAACTGTAATTTTGCTACTGTTCTGAATAGTAAGGTAAATATCTGATATTCAAGATGTATTTCTGTTGTTATAAACTGAACATAATTAAAGCATACTGATTAATCACAAAAACAATATGTTTGGGGGAGTATGGACAATGGATGATGGGATTTTGAGTACCATCAACTGATTCAGTTCAGACTTCCACAGACCACTAAGACCCTCATGAATGACAGATCTGAACCAAACTTGGCACACAGAACCTCTATGACCAGCAGAAAATACTGGAGCGGTTTGGGTGGGAGGAATTCACAGTAATATGATCTTAGTGTTGCAAGAGACCTCCAAGGGCCATCCAGTCCAACCTCCTTCTGCCGTAAAGGAAAAGCACAATCAAAACACTCCTAACAGATGGCCATAGAGACTCTGCATAATAATAATAACAACAATAATAATAGAATCCTAGAGTAGGGCGATCTCCAAGGGCCATTCAGTCCAACCTCCTTCTGGCATAAGGGAACAGCACAATCAAAACACACCTGATAGGTGGCCATTTAGCCTCTCCTTAATCATCATCATCATAGAATCCTGGGGGAATGGGAAATAAATGAGAAGCAGCTAGGGTTTGAAGCTGCAAGGCTTCATGCTGGCCAAAACACTCAAAAAAGCCTCTTTGAAACAGGCTGGGTGGCAATCTGTCGGGGGTGCTTGGAATGTGATTTTCCTGCTTCTTGACAGAATGGGGTTGGCCTGGATTGCCCACCAGGCCTCTCCCAATTCCAGGACTCTCTGATTCTATATTCTTCTCTTCCCTTCTCCAGTTTCCCCGTTTCTTTCTTTGTTCCTTCCCTTCCTCTTCCATTCCTTTCTGCTCCCATCCCTGCCACCTTCCCTTCCTTTCCTCTTGTTTTCCTTCCATTCATATTCTCTTCAGCAATCCTTTTTTTCCTTTCTTCTCTCCTTTCCCTTTCTTTTCCTTTCTTTCCTCCCTTCATCCTTCTTTCCTTCTCCTTTTCCTTCCCATCATATTCTTCTCTTCTTTTCACCAATCTTTTTCTTCCTCTCTTTTCTCCTTTCTCTTTCTTTCCCTTCCTTCCTCCCAAGGCAGTTTGTAAGAGTTTTTAAAGGAGTTTTTTTGGGAGGGGATGAAAGGGTGGAAGGGGGGATGTGGAGGCTAAGTGGGGGAGTTGCAGGTCTTCCCATGGTTTGCATCCTCCCTTCTCCCAATGGGAGCAGGCCTGTAGCCAGGATTTTATTTTGGAGGGGGGGCTAAGTCTGGGTGAGAGAGGGTCTACCCTAGCAAACCTTTTGTATCATTATCCCAATGCCTATAGCATATATTGAGCATGGTGATCAGATCATGATATGAATAAACATAACAGTTTAAGTAATGTACCAGTAAGGCCTTCTTGCGGACCACCCTGAGAATTGGGGGGGGGGGCTGAAGCCCCGCAAGCCCCCCTGGCTACATGCCTGCGAGGGGGGAGGAGGTGCAGCCACTCGTGCAGCCAGGCATACCTTGCAATCATCCGGTCTTGGGAGGAGGGTTGCCTGGTGGCCACTTGGGCCTCACAGTGTCACTGTGGTGGCTCCAGCTGCTGCCAGGGCTTGCCTCGCCTGGCCTTCTCCTTCCTTCGCTTTTGTCTTTCCTCAATCCCAATGTAAGCGATTGAACTTTCCTTCTTTCATAGATAAGCTGAAAGCCTTTGGTCTACCCCACTGCTTCATGACCCCAAATGGAGTCCCTTTAGTTCAGTGGTTCCCAATCTTGTTTTACTAGGAACCACTTGACCAGGGACCACTTTGCCCAGGGACCACTGAACAGGAATGACTTTGACTAGGGACTACACTCCCAACATTAGTACCAAAAGGGTTACAAATCGGTTTTTGGGCAGCTTTAGATTTGGTTTAGTTATTTGGGTTGCTGATTCAGAAAATTGCATTGGAAAGACCACATCAGCTCTAGTTTCTGATTCAGAACATATGCCAACGAGCTCTGAAGCTATAGTGGGAGGAGTCAGAAGGCTTCTAACAAGACGAAGGAGGGAAAGTTAGTCAGTCAGGAATAGGAGCTCAAAGTGTGAGGAGCTCAAGTCAGAGTCAGGAAAAAGAGCTCAGTGTGTGAAGAGCTCAGAGAAAGAGTTTAGAGAGAGAGAAAAGCTCAAAGTGAGAGGTTAAGATTGACCAGCTCTAGGGAAAGAGAGCAGGGTTTAGACAAAGTATCTAAAGAAGGCTAGTGTGTGCCTAGATCTTTGAAGTGAACAGCTAATTTAGCTAGTTGAAGACAATAGTGAAGCTATTGTGACTTTGGTTTTACTATAATTAGTATTAGTAACCTTATTAAGTTGTGCCTCCTCGGAAGAAGTTATACTAAACCAAGCTTTGTACAAGAATAAATCATTAATTGTTATTTCATCAAACAAACCTCTCTTTGCCAGTGATTTGAAGTCAAGCCTCGGTTTAAAAGTGTATTCCTGTCACAAGAAGAGTTCATTACCTCATAAAGAGCTTCCCTCACAAAAGGGGTTTCAGATTACATCTCACTCATAAAATAGTGGCTGTTTTAAAGTAAAGTCTCCTCATCACTCTTTACAAGCCTAATGGTCAAGAAATAATAATTGGTGGCAGCGTATTGGCCTCTTCGCAAAGTGGTGTGGTAGCGGTGGGATAGCCTGCTCTGCCACGTTAAAAGGAAAAGTTAACCGGTGAAGAGACATCATCGCAAATTGGTAGTACAGTGGTGGAACTGAAAAGATAGCCTGTCCAGCTAAACGACGTCTTCACACTTGGCTTATATTCGGGTCAGCTTATACTTGCGTATATATGGTACTTTACCATTTCTAATATACCTTATCAACAGATGATTTTGTACATTGATTTTATGGCTTTGGAAATAATACCAAGTGAACTGGCCTGCTATATTTTAAGCTAATATCTAGACTAGCTACATTTTAAAAAAAAAAAAAGGACAACCCTCAGAACAATCCAAACTACTCTTGTCTTTCTTGATGATCTCATTGAGGAATTTGTCAAGGTCAGCAGAGTCCGTTTCTGCAAGATTCAAATACGTATTCAAAGTTTTGTACAGTTTATCAGTCAAATATTTTTGCAATTCAGGAGTGGAGTCAAATAGGGTTATATCCTTTTGCCAGTTTTTCAATTCACTTCTTTTTCTGGGTTCCATAATTATAACTTTGATAGCTTTGATAAAGACAAAGCAGCAAGACCCTATTTGCATCCCCCAGCCAGATGTGATGTAGAAATTCAGGCACTTCCTTCCCTTTTCCGAACAAACATCCCTATTCGCTATTTTGAAGAATGAGGAAATAGCCTTGGCAGACAGGATACCCACCCCCCTTCCCAATAGCCAGTCCTAAATCGCCTCTTTCCCAAAACAGAATTTAGCTTTAAAAGGAAAACACAGGGGTGCCATCAAACGGTACTTTTTCCTATGTCCTTGCATGATAGCTGTGAGGGGCCTTGCTGCTGTCGCCAACATATGGCAAGTCTATACAGGGTTTGATTGAAATGATTCAGTTAGAAGGGATTTGCCATAACTTTTCTCTAAGACTGATGGAATATGATTTGCTCAAGGACAACCGTTAGATTTCCATAGCTGATCTCCAAGAGTCTTAGAGTGAATCTAAATCAGGCAAGGGCAAACCTAGGCCCGCCAGGTGTTTTGAACTTCAACTCTCACAATTTCTAACAGCCTTGGGCCCCTTCCTTTTCCCCCCTCAGCCGTTTAAGGACCTGATGCCGTTAGGAATTGTTGGAGTTTAAGTCCAAAACACCTGGAGGGTCAAAGTTTGCCCAGGCCTGATCTAAATTAATGCAGTTTGACATTACTTTAACTGCCATGGCTCAATGCTATGGAATCGTGAGAGTTGCCATTTAGTGGGGCACCAGCACCGTTTGGCAGAAACAGCTAAAGATGTTGTAAAACGATAACTTCCATGAGTCCCTAGCATTGAGCCATGGCAGTTCAAGTGACATCAAGCTACATTAACATGGACTCTTAATCAGGCACTCAGACTGCAACCCCACAGTTATGAATATCCAGTCGACAGTCATCTCGAGGCTGGATTACTGTAACGCCCTCTACATTGGCCTTCCCTTGTCAGCAATCCGGAAACTCAAGCTAGTGCAGAATGCTGCTGCTCAAATACTGGTGGGAGCATCGGTACGAGAGCATATCACACCTATTCTGCAGCAACTGCACTGGCTACCAATAGAATACCAAATTGTTTTCAAGGTGCTGGTATTGACCTTTAAGGCCTTGTATGGTCTAGGGCCAGCGTACCTCGAGATCACTGTGTTCAGAAGAGCAGAACCTCCTTTTAGTCCCTTCGATCCATTCCTGCAGGCGATCCACTACGAGGTCGAGAGCCTTTTTTGTGGCAGGACTATCTTTATGGAATTCTATGCCGGTTGAAGTCTGCACCATCAAAGAACTGGCCCCGTTCAGGAGAGATTGTAAAACATCTTTGTTTAGACAAGCTTTTAATCTTACTGGTCCCTAAGCATTGATGTCAAGCCTAGAATTTAAATTGCAGATACTCTGCAAAAGCTTGCTCTTGTACTGTTGTTTTTTTTTATCATTTTATGTCTTTTATGCTCTTAGTATCATTGTATTAAATTGCGCTATGATTGTTTTATATGCATTGTGTAAACCGTCCCGAGCCTGCTGGAAGGAGCGGTATATAAGAATGAATAATAAATAAAATAAATAAATAAATAAATATTCTGCTGAATGACACTAGAGATGCATCTACACTGTAGAATAAATGCACTGATACATGAGGGGTGCTTAACCTGTAGTAATGTTTAAGGATTGTGATCTAGATCCCACTGTTAGGCCCAACTAGTATAAACCTATGGAATCACTGGTGCTTACATAGAGTGTCTGCATTAATTCTGCTCAAACTGAGACTAACAGCTGAATGTAAACCAATACAGACAGTCCCCAAGTTGCAAACAATATAGGTTCTGTACGTTTGTTCTTCAGTTGAATTTGCATGTAAATCAAAATAGGCACATTTGTAAATGTAGCTCCAGCCAAATATATATATGGGTTGCTCTGAGTTTTCCGAGCTGTATGGCCATATGCCAGAAGCATTGTCGCCACATCTATGGCAGGCTTTCTCAGAGGTTGTGAGGTCTGTTGGAAACTAGGAAAATGAAGCTTATATATCTGTGGAATATCCAGGGTGGGAGAAAGAACTCTTGTCTGCTTGAGGCAAGTGTGAATATTGCATTGAATGGCCTTGCAGCTTCAAAACCAGGCTGCTTCCTGCCTGGGGGAATCCTTTGTTGGGAGGTGTTAGCTGGCTCTGATTGTTTCATGTCTTGTTTTCATGTCATTCAGGAGAGAATGCTTCTGGAACATAGCCATACAGCCTGGAAAACTCACAGCAACCCAGTGATTCCAGCCATGAAAGCCTTCTCAACAACACAAAAATATGTATGTTTTAGCTTTGGATAGCATAGGGAAGGGTTAAAAAACACTGCGGAGTTTGTTTTGCTGTCTGTGCCCATTTAGGAAATTTCACCTCACTTTGTGAACATTTTGGCTTGTTGTGGAAGCAAAGATTGGTGATAATAAAGCTTCAGTGGAGACACCTTTACCCCATGATAACTCTTCCAGGAGTGAATTTCCCTCCGGAGTGTAGATTTCTCTCAATTCCTGTGGTTGCACCCTCGTTCTTAACTATGAGTCTCTTGTAAGTCAGGTGTTTGTAACTTGGGGACTAAGTGAGCTAAACTGGAAATCTCAGGATTCCATGAGCTGTTGCCATGGCAATTAAAGTGGAATCATAGTGCAGTAATTGAATGTGCCCCCGGATTGAAGTTATTCCATGACCAATGAATATATATCACAGCAACACAAGCCTGTACAGCCTTTATCAATATTTTTAGCCTGGAAGAGCATAGATATATAGATATACGAGTTTTGTAAAGATAGATAGATAGATAGATAGATAGATAGATAGATAGATAGATAGATAGATAGATAGATCTCTAGTTACACGGAATGGAAACCCACTAGATGACCTTGGGCAAGTCACATTATCTCAATTTAGTGATCGAAAAGCCAAGTTCCTTTTGAACAAATTTTGACAAGAATCACTGTGGTAAGTCTGTCCCACAGCCTTCATAAATCAGAAATGACTTGAAAGAACACCTCTTGCAGTAACATCAAGGAAAACTTTTTTTTCCCACTCAAAATTCTTGAGAAACGTTCCAGGCAAAATTGTGGAAGCTTGAATCTGCATTATACGGTCAGTGTAGATACTGGCTGGATCTGCACTGCCATATAATGCCATTTAACTGCCTTGAACTGGATTTTAGGGCAGTGAAGACTCTTACAATCCAGTCCAATACTGTCAAATTCCATTCTGAAACTGCATTATATGGCAGTGTAGATCCAGCCTCATATAATACTGTAAAATTGCACTATACGAATTATACTGACCATATAATGCAATTTCAAACTGCATTATATCACCATCATCCCCACGTCAGCATAGGCACATCTGTGCTTAAGTCTGTTCAGCAGTTCACCTACCTGGGAAGCATCATTTCTTCAGATGCCAAGATTGATAAAGAGATAGATCACAGATAAGCAAAGGCATATAGTGCATTTGGAAGGCTTAACAAGAGTCTGGAGCAACAAGCACCTGAGGCAAAGCACCAAAATCAGTGTGTACAGAGCTATTGTACTGTCTATTCTCCTCTATGGGTCTGAAACATGGGTCACCTCTCGCCAACACCTACGACTCCTCAAACACTTTCATCAGCGCTGTCTTCACTGCATCCTAAATACCGACTATGCGACTAATGTTGCTGTCCTTGAGCAAGCAGGGATCACCAGCATTGAGGCCATGCTATTGAGAACACAGCTGCGCTGGGCAGGGCACGTCTCTAGGATGGAGAACCACCGCCTCCCAAAGATACTACTCTATGGTGAACTCGCCACGGGTCAGCGCAAGAGACGCGCCCCCAAAAAGAGATATAAGGACTCCCTGAAACAACATCTCAGGCTCGGCCAGATTGATCACCAACAATGGTCAAAGAAAAACGACAACGCAGAAAGAACCGCAACTTGGAAACAACATCACCCAAGGAGACTTTCTGCTGTGCTTTCTGCAACTGAACTTGCCTATCTCAGATTGGCCTTTTTAGTCATCAACGTGCTTGTAAGAAGCGTGGGATGAGTCCTTCCTAAGAATCTTCTTTCGCGAAGTAATGCCGAGAGAGAGAGATCACAGTGTAGAATTAGGCATGGGTAAACTTGGGCCCTCCCTCCAGGGGTTTTGGACTTCAACTCCCACAATTCCTAACAGCCTCAGAATAAGTGGCTGAGGGGAGAAAGGAAAGGACCTGAGGCTGTTAGGAATGGTGGGAACTGAAGTCCAAAACCCCTGGAGGGAGGGCCCAAGTTTGCCCATGCCTATTGTGACTGCAGATATCTTTATGGGACACCTTCTGGGCCTCTAGGTGCGTCTACGCTGTAGAATTAATGCAGTTCAACAGCACTTGAACTGTTCTGGGGTGCCAGGAGTTATAGTTTGACAAGGCCTTGAGCCTTCGCGGCCACACAGTGCTTCATCAAACCACGACTCCCATGAGTTCATAGCAATGAGTTGAAAATGTTGGGAGTCGAGATGCATATTCCCGCTCCCGGCCAGGAGGGGGCGCGCGAGAGCAAGGAGGCTTCCCGGGGTCGCGGCGAAACCACTCCCAGGGGCTCGTGCGCTTCCCCGGGCAAAGGAGAGGCGGCGCGCGGCCATCCCGGGGGAACTCCTTTGTTTGCTGCCTGTTGCCCGTCGCCACTCCCACCCGCTTCTGCTCCCTCCCGAGAAGCCCCCACTCCACTCCTCACCGGGGTCTCGCTGCGTGCCGCCCGAAGTCGAGGGGTCGCCGCTGCTCCACATCCTCGGGTGGCTGCTTCCCCTGCCCTCCTTCCCCGCCCCCAGACCGTCGGAAGGACCCAAAGGCCGCCCCGTTTGGCTTGGGAAAGAGGAGGGAGGGACCCTTCTTCTCCCTCCCTCGAGCCTCCCTGGCTCTTCCCTCCCCGGGTGCTTGTAACCGCACTGGAGAATTAATGCGCGTTGGCACCGCTTGAACTGCCATGGCTCAGGGCTGTTGGAATGTTGGAAGTTCACTTTCAGAGGGTCTTTCTTCAGCCATCTCGGTCAAAATGCAACAAATTGCAAAGCCCAGGATTCCCTACCATTTGGCCAGCTAAAGTGATGCCAAGCTGCACCCAGGATTTTGTTGGGGGAGGGGGCTGAATCTGAGAGAGAGGGTCTGCCCTACCAAACCTTTTGTATCGTTATCCCAATACCCCCATGCATGTGGGATATTGAGCATGGTGATGAGATTATGATATGAATAACCGTAACAGTTGAAATGATGTACCAGAAAGGCCTTCTCGCGGAACACCCTGAGAATTTGGGGGGGGGGGTGAAGCCCTCACACACACGAACACACACACCGGCAACATGCCTGGCTGCACTAATTTTGCAGCAAGGGATGAGAAACTCCCTCCTGGGCACACAGGAAAGTGGACAGCCTGGAAGGCGTGAACGGGCTGCACTCCAGCACCATGAGATGCAGAGCCAACCATAAGAAATTGGGCCACAATGTGGACTCCACCACAAGCGAGTGCAGAGAGGAGCAAACCACAGACCACCTGCTGCAATGTGGCCTGAGCCCTGCCACGTGCACAATGGAGGACCTTCTCACAGAGGCACTCCAAGTGGCCAACTACTCGCCAAAGCACATTTAGCATCATGCCAAGTTCTTAACTATGTTTGTGTTTTAAATGCAGCCAGATTGCTCACTGGAGCAACGCACAGGGAGCATACAACTCCCCTGTTGCATTAGCTCAATCGGCTGCCAGTCTGCTACCGAGCTCAATTCAAGGTGCTAGCTTTAGGTTATAAAGCCCTAAATGATTCCGGCCCAGCTTACCTGTCCAAACGTATCTCCCCCTATGAACCATCTCGGAGATTGAGATCATCTTTCACAGTCACATTTGGTGGGGATGAGAGACAGGGCCTTTTCAGTGGTGGCTCCTCAGCTGTGGAACTCCCTCTCCAGTGATATTAGATTAGACCCTTCCCTGGCCATCAAAGTGGAGATCATAATCTTTTGGAAAAGCATGATCTTTCAGAGAAGAGCCAAAAACCCATTTGAGTATAATATTCTCAAGCGGTACACAACCAGATGTAATTCTGCAAGGCAATTTGGCTTTCAGTTGTTTGACTGATAACCTATTGTCTCTGATCCAGGCATGTAGCCAGGGGGGGTAAGGGGGCTTCAGCCCCCCAATTCTCAGGGTGGTCCGTGAAAAGGCCTTACTGGTACATTATTTAAACTGTTATGCTTATTCATATCATGATCTGATCACCATGCTCATTATATCCCACATTCATGGGGTTATTGGGATAACAATACAAAAGGTTTGCTAGGGTAGACCCTCTTCCACCCAGTCTCAGCCCCCGAACCAAACTCAGCCCCCCCCGAATCAAAATCCTGGCTACGGCCCTGCTCTGATCTGTTAAGAAACATTCTATGCCAGTGCACAAAATAGCAGTGCTTCAAAAGTGTTTTCCAGTTGAGCAAAAATTCATATACTCTCCCATAAAACAACTGGTTTTTTTATATTATGCACTCAAGAGACAAAATGAAGTGTTTTTTTGTGAAAATAACATTTGGTTCACTTACAACTTCTTGTGTTCAGAACACACAGGTACAATACTTATCAGTCCAGTTTCAGATATGTTTGAGATAATCTCTGTATGCAGATGGCATAGGGCATCTTTCTTACAGTCAACAACAGGCAAGTGTTTGAGCTGTCTCAAAGTCTAATAGAAGTCTAAAATGGAGTCTGAGGTCTGAGAAGTCTCAGAGTCTAAGCATGTAATCCACCTTGAGTTCCCATTCGGGGCTTGAGAAGGACAGGGTATAAATGTTGAAAAAAATAATTAATTAATTAATGTGCTCTGCAGCCTCTCCCACAACTTCTCAAGAAACATAGAGCAAAGAAAGAAAGCTGAATACCAGAACATGCATACAGTAAGTTAGCAATGCGACTATAGACAAATTACTAGAGGAGGCTTGAAGAAGGTTGTAATTTCCAACACTAAATACTGTTATGTGTCTTCAAGTCATTTCCAAGTATGATGACCTTAAGGTGAATCTATCATGGAGGCTTTTTAAAGCAAAATTTGTTCAGAATATGACATGCCCAAGTTTATGTTGTGAGTTTTCGTGGTCAAGCAGAGATTCAAACTCTGGTCTCCAGAGTCATATCCCAACATCCACAATGTTGTCTCTCTGGAGTTACATGTGCCTGTTAACTGGCATTCATTGGCTGTCACCAGTCAGCGCAACCCCTTTACCGTATGTGGAGCATTGGTCAACAAACGAGACAACAAACGAGATCTAAAGATGGGCTTAAAGCCAACCCAAAAAATGTATAAACACCAAGAACTGGGAAGCCCCAAGCATTGTAACAGCTGTAACCAACAATGCTAGAAGAGAAATAATAATAATAAACTTTATTATAGAATGCCCAAACCACAAATCATAAAATATCAGACATCCAAAAAAAACCAACAATAAAACTAGTAAACACAGTAAAATGAATACATCTAACAAAACACTATAACAAATGCATCTAAAACAGAAGGAAAAAGAAGACGAGAAGGCGGGCCACATGTACATATAAAATGTTTAAAAACTGGGGGAGATAAATGGAGTAGGGCCAAATGGAGAAATGTGCCAAGAGGCATGCCACACAAATCTCTGTTGTGACTGCCTTCCATGTAGAAATCAATGTCAACATGAAACGCCATGTGGATGAAGAATAGGTCTTCATTGTCATTTATGGTGGACAGTAATACTCCGCCATGAGTGATCGCTCTTATACCATGTGCACAACAGACCTACATGCAGGACTCTGCTTAGCTGATGACAGCTGGATACGACTTATGCAAAATAATTCTGCAGAAGGGGTACAATTTTCTTTACGAATGCAGCAAGTGTTTCTATCACCAGGACCCCTGGGTCCTGCAAGATTTTAATCCCCATTGTACAGTGATGGTTATAATTAGCATTATGGGAAATTTCTGTGGACATGCTCAGCCACACTATTATTAAGTGATATTCCCTAGGAATTACAGTAAGTCTTTATACTAAGAGCATGTTACAGAGTTTTATCTTTGGCAAAACAATCAAGACTGTTTTCCTCTTAGGCTGCCTTGTATTCACTATAGCAGGCTTAACCGGAAGCTCTCCCACGCACGTACATCACTTGATTCTCCATTGTTTGAAGACTCAAGTGGGAAAACATGCATGTATCAATGAGTCCTCAACGCAACCAAAGGGCACTTCTGTCTTTACAGGAGAGGATTGTTATTTGTAAGAGAAGTAAATATGATCAAATTGACTTCTGAGAAGGAGGGGGGGAAACCAAGTCCCTAATCTGACTCATTATCTTCAGAGCATGCTATCAGACCTGTAAAGACCATTTCTATGTCTGGTTGTGAAAGCTGGGTAGTGAAGAAAGCTGATAGTCAAAATGATCTGCCTATGCACTACTGAGAGTGCCATAAAAGCAAAATATTTGGAAATTTATTTCAGTGAGAGCCATATAATATATTTTAAGACTAAATTCAACTAAATGTGAGTATAATAAGCCCCTGAATTTATTCATAATAATGATGATGATAATATTCATTCAGCCTCTGCTACTACTACTACTAATAACAACAACAACAACAACAATAGGTTCCTAGAGTAGAAGGAGACCTCCAAGGGCCTTCCAGTCCAACCTCCTTCTGCCATAAGGGAAAAACACAATCAAAGCATTCCTCACAGATGGCCATTCAGCCTCTGATAATAACAACAACAACAACAACAATGGGTTCCTAGAATAGGAGGAGACCTCCAAGGGCCATCCAGTCCAACCTCCTTCTGCACCTGGGCGGCGTCGGGAGCCTGCGGGGCAGGACTGAGCCTCCCGCCCTGCCTGCGATCTACCAGGACACCCTACGCGATCTACCAGTAGATCGCGATCTACCTAATGAGCACCTCTGGTCTGGACACTGGATTGCTATAAAGAGCAATAAATGGGTCTTAGAGCAAATCAGGTCTGAACTCTCCTTAGAAGCCAACATGACTACATGGAGATTTTGGCCATATTTTGAGAAGACATGACTCACTAGAAAAGACAGTTATGTTTGGTGAGGTAGAAGGCAGTAGGAAAAGAGGACTGGAATTCCAGATGGGTGGACTCAATCAAGGAAGCCATGGCCCTGAGTCTGCAAGATCTGAGCAGGGTAACTTGGAGGTTCATCATTCATGGGGTTAGATGGCAGTTAACAACAATGATTTCTATTCCAAAAGAGCCAATGTCATGTAGTGATTCAACTCTCAAGCTAGAACTCCAGAGGACCTACTACCTATGGAAAAATACAGGCACACTTGGTCAAGTCAAATTATTTCACTCATGAGCACTAAAGCAAATCTTGCTAATATTGTCATAAGATGGAGTTGATTTGAAGACACATAAAAACAAACCATTTCTATTAAAATGTGAGTTATGAATTGGTAGTTAAATATCATTTTTCTTCTTGCCATTTATTTACAAAACTTAACAAATACTGTATTTTCAAATAATATTTTAAGCTTCACCTTACTTCGTCCATTCTGGAGCTATAATGGCTTTATCGTTTTAAATGGTTCGTAGTGCTAAAATGCTAGATGACATCAGCATTGTGTCTGTCTAATGTAGTCATAATTCTGCATAGTCTCAGCAATAACCTAGAATGCATAGTTATTGTAATTGAAATTAGGTACAATGGTTGCCTCTTAAAAATGAATGAACATGTACAAAATGAAACAACATTCAGTGGTGCCTGAATCTCATGACATCACAGAACTTGTCTCAGCTCTTTTATACGTAGACAAGCATGCCATCAGGAACAACAACATTCTCTCTATCAGGAGCTTCAATTATTATTATTATCATCATTTATTTATGCCCTGCTTTATCTCCCCAAAGGGGACTCAATGCAGCTTGACATAAAAACATTAGTGTACAATTTAAAATATACAAAAATGCAGATATTAAAATAGAATTAAACACATACAGCACTAAAAAATTCAGTTAAAACATCAAAACAATTAAAATCCATAGCGTCCCTTGACCAGATTTTAAACGCCCTTATCTTTAAAAGCCTGCCAGAATAAAAAGGTTTTGGCCTGCTACCGGAAGGACAGCAGGGAGGGGGCCATTCTGGCTTCCTTGGGCAGGGAGTTCCAGCATCGAGGGGCAGCCACCAAGAAGGAAGTTCCTTTCGTTCCTATCAGCTGAGCTCGAGATAAATGCAGTTATGAGAGAAGGGCCTCCCCTAAAGATCTCATAGCCCAAGCCGGTTCGTACAAGAAGATGTGGTCAGCCAAATAACCTGGGCCTGAACCGTCTAGGGCCATGGATCCCAACCTACAGTCCATGGCCCACCAGTGGTCCGCAAGAACTAAAATATAGCCCACAGCTTCACCATTACTACACCGTTGCAAAGAGAGTGACTGGTCTTGCGAAACCTTATAGTGCAGAGGCTTATTAAATATGGTTTTCTGTGGGTGAGCAGATGGCAACTATTGTATGGGATATGTTCTGTATCAGAAACAAGAGCTGATGTGGTCTAGCCAATGCAATTTTCTGAATTGGCATCCCAATTGTGTGTTGTATGTTTGCTTATGTATGTGGGTTTGTGAGGTTTCTGTCACTTGAATACGCACTGCTAGCACTTTGAAGCCCACTTATCCAACAGTGGTAAATTGAAAGACGCTCCCGTCATTCTAGAAGGCCTTCGAAAGCCGAACTCTTCCATTGAGTCCTCCATTTCATCGAGTTGACCAGACAATATCTTGCAAAGAGGGTCACCTGTAGTCCTCATAGAGGCGGTCTCTTCTGGAACAGGACTGGGTGGCGTAACTCCAGGGGGTGCTGGTTGCACCTCTAGGGGCCGCTTGGGGGGCAGTCGCCCAAGTCCCAAGACAGTGGATATGCTTCCTACGGACACATTTTTTGCACAAACTGTCGTCTAGCTGCTGCTACTGTTCTGCTGTGGTAATCAAATCTGTGCTAGACCTGATCCCTAAATTGAGCTCCCTGTGTTCCTGCACTTTATCTTTCCGCACTTTGCACACTAGAAACCACTTGCACTTTATTGTAATTATTGCCTCCTACTCGACTTATGTGGTGACTAGTTGCAGGGTGGAGGGAGTTGCAAGAGAGATATCGATATTGTACATGGATGCCCTACACCAAGATCTGTTATCAGATGCTCAATCAAGTGATATATGGAGGGAACAGGCAGGAGGGATGGACCCGGGCGGGGAGCTCCCATTGGGGTGGTGACAGGTAGGGAAGATGCGGGAAAGGGAGACCCACATCGTCAATTCGGCCTAGAATTCGTGATGGATCTAAATCGTCAATTCGACCTAAGCGGCGCTCTAAATTTTCAATTCGACCAAAAATTTGTGCGAGAACTTTAATAAATTTGAATCGGGCTCCTGACAGAGTTAAGGTGAGTACCCAGGAAGGCGGCCCTCCCGGTTGAAAGTGGTGCTGTTTAATGCCAGGTCAGTTAATGGTAAAACAGCAACAGATCTAATTCTTGAAGAACAGGCTGACCTGGCTTGTATAACGGAGACCTGGTTGGACGAGGCTGGGGGGGTTAATCTCTCTCAGCTTTGTCCACCGGGCTACTCCATACAGCACCAATCAAGACTGGGAGGGCGGGGAGGGGGAGTCGAGTGGTCTCGGGCCTGGCGGTGGAGTCCCAACGGCTCATTGTGCTGGGGGGACTTCAACGTCCATGCCGAGACCACTTTATCTGGTGCGGCTCAGGACTTCATGGCCGCCATGGCAACCATGGGCCTGTCTCAACTAATATCGGGTCCCACCCATAGTGCAGGACACACGCTAGATCTGGTTTTCTGTCAGGGATGGGAAGAAGGTGGCGGAGTGGAGGAATTGACCACCATTCCTTTGCCATGGACTGACCACCACCTGGTCAGGTTTAGACTCACTGTGCCTTTCCACCTCCGCAGGGGTGGTGGACCCATTAGAACGGTCTGCCCCAGGAGACTTATGGATCCGAATGGATTCCTGACGGCTCTTGGGGATGTTCCCGCCTCCTCGGTAAGTGACCCTGTTGAGGCTCTCATTTCTCTCTGGGATAGGGAGATGACGAGGGCTATTGACACGATTGCTCCAGAACGCCCCCTCTCAAGTAACCGAGCTAAACCAGCTCCTTGGTTTACTGAGGAGCTGGCAGCGATGAAGCGAAAAGAGAGGAGGCTAGAGTGTGTGTGGCGTCGGAAGCAGAGCAGATCAGCCCATGCGCGTCTGGTCTCTTATTTGAGGACATATGACACAGCAACGAAGGCTGCACAAAAAACATCCATTGTGGCCAAGGTGGCCGCTGCTAAAATCCATCCAGCGGAACTGTTCCGAGTCGTCAGAGGACTACTAAATCCGCCACAGTGCGAGATCCCTGATGGCTCGGCGGTACACTGTGAAGAGTTTGCTCAGGCCTTCGCAGACAAAGTGGCTCTGATCTATTCCGATATTGATACCACTTTAACAGCAGTCTCTGGGGATGTGACACGAGCATCTGCTTGTCGGTTTTAATGGATTCGTTTCAATTGGTTCAGCTCGAGGATGTGGACAAGGTCCTTGGGGAAGCGAGGCCTACCACATGCATCCTAGACCCCTGCCCATCCTGGCTGATCAAAGAAGCCAGAGGGGGTTTGGCAGAGTGGGTGAAGGTGGTGGTTAATGCCTCCTTACAGGAGGGCAAAATTCCAGCCAGCTTAAAGCAAGCTGTGATAAAACCGCTGTTGAAAAAACCATTTTTTATTTCAGATGCTTCCGATTCTAAAAAATGACCTGATCCTAAAAAAATGGCAAATGGAATTAGCTAAGTTTATATGGCAGGGACGCAAGGCAAGGATAAAAAATATATACCTGCAGGAAAGAACCTGCAACGGTGGCTTAGGTGTACCCAATTTAATCAAATACTTTGAAGCAAATTGTCTCGATAGCTTAAGAGAATGGATAAAACTGGAAGACAAAGATCTGCTAAATCTTGAAGGCGCAGGGAAAAAATTTGGCTGGCACAGCTATCTGATATACAATAAAATCAATCAGGATAAAAATTTTAATAACCATGTTATAAGAACAACTCTACTAAAAACCTGGAGTAAAACAAAAAAACTATTTTACTCAAAAATCCCACTATGGGTCTCCCCGCTGGAGGCATTCCAAATTTAAAAAATTGACAATAATATATGGCCAAACTATAAAGAGCTTCTGAAAAAAGAGGGGACGAATATAACCCTAAAAAAACAAGAGGAACTACATCCTCTCATTCTAAATTGGTTTCAGTATAACCAGCTGGAACAAAGGAGCAAAATAGACGGAAAGATTGGCTGGGAGTGGGTACCGACCAGAGGAGAAAAACTCTGGCTGAATACAGAAAAAAACCCGGTGAGGGCAGTATATAATTTTTTAATGGATAGTGAAAAAGAAAAAAGACCAACACAAGACTACAAGGAAAAATGGGAATCCAATTTTGGATATACAATTCCCCGGGAGGAATGGGACAAAATTTGGAGAATAAAACAAAAATATACATACGCCTACAGCTTAAAGGAAAACACTTATAAAACAATTTACAGATGGTACCTAACCCCCAGCCAATTGGGGAAAATAAACAAGTCTGGCATTATTCGATGTTGGAAATGCAACGTAGAAAAGGGGACTTATTATCACCAACTCTGGACATGCAAAGTGGTGGGAAAATTTTGGAATATGATCCATAAGAATGTCTCTGTAATTCTGAACCTGGCGGGGGGAAAGAAACCTGAGGTATATTTGTTAAATATTTCAGAACAAAATATGAACAAGGACTCCAAAAAATTACTAACTTATCTGACGGCGGCAGCAAGAATCACGCTGGCTAGGCACTGGAAGTCACCTAATATTCCGGAAGAAGAGGAATGGCTCAACAAAGTTCTAGAAATAGCGGAGATGGATAAACTCACATACCTACTCCGAGACAGCTCCACAAAAAGATTCCATCAAACATGGCAACCCTTTATAGAATTTATTTTTTTAAAAAGAACATTGACTTGAAAGGACTAAATCTATAATCTAGCACCCAATTGGGGAAAAGCCTTGCTCTCCCAAACCAGGACTTATTTTTTTCTTTCCATGAGATGTGAAGTCAACGTCTATATGTTTTTATCTTGTTTGTATCACTGTTTTTATCTTCCCTAGTGTCTACCTCCCCCTATTAGTTCTGTGTAATGTTGACTCTGTGAATAAAGCATTTTTAAAATTTAAAAAAAACCCATCACTGGATCCCACTCAATTAGTGAACTATCAGCCAGTTTCCAATCTCCCCTATTTGGGCAAAGTCATGGGACGTGTGGTGGCTTCGCAACTCCAGGGATTCTTGGAAGACACGGATTATCTGGATCCGGCACAGTCTGGTTTTAGGCCGGGACATGGTACCGAGACACCCTTGGTCGCCTTAGTGGATGATCTACGCCGGGAGCTTGACAGGGGGAGTGTGTCCCTGTTGGTTCTGCTGGACCTCTCAGCGGCTTTCGATACCGTAGACCACGGTATCCTTCTGGGTCGCCTTGCAGATATGGGGCTTGGGGGTACTGCATTGCAGTGGCTCCAATCCTTTCTGGAAGGTCGCACCCAGAAGGTGTTATTGGGTGACACCTGTTCGGCTCCACAACCTTTGTCTTGTGGAGTCCCTCAGGGTTCAGTACTGTCCTCGATGTTATTTAACATCTACATGAAACCGCTGGGAGAGATCATTCAGAGTTTCGGAGTAAGGTGTTATCTGTACGCAGATGACATCCAGATCTGTCACTCCTTCCCACCTGTCACCAAGGAGGCTGTCCAGACTTTGAACCGGTGTTTGGCTGCTGTGTCGGACTGGATGAGGGCTAGCAAATTGAAACTTAATCCAGACAAGACAGAGGTCCTCCTGGTCAGTTGAAAGGCCGAACAGGGCATAGGGTTACAGCCTGTGTTGGACGGGGTTACACTCCCCCTTAAGACTCAGGTTCGCAGCTTGGGAGTGATCCTGGATTCATCGCTGAGCCTGGAGCCCCAGGTCTCAGCGGTGGCCGGGGGAGCTTTTGCACAGTTAAGACTCGTGCGCCAGTTGCGCCCGTACCTTGGGAAGTCTGACCTGGCTACGGTCGTCCACGCTCTGGTCACATCCCGAATAGATTACTGCAACGCGCTCTACGTGGGGCTGCCTTTGAAGACAGTTCAGAAGTTACAACTAGTCCAACGGGCAGCAGCCAGACTACTAACTGGAGCTACATACAGGGAGCATACCACCCCCTGTTGTGTCAGCTCCACTGGCTGCCGGTCCAATTCCGGGCTCAATTCAAAGTGCTGGTTTTGACCTTTAAAGCTCTATACGGTTCTGGCCCAGCTTATTTGTCCAAACGCATCTGCCGCTACGTCCCACCTCGTACTTTAAGATCATCCGGGGAGGCCCTGCTCTCGCTCCCGTCGGCTTCTCAGGTGCGGCTGGTGGGGACGAGGGAGAGGGCCTTCTCGGTGGTGGCTCCTCGTCTGTGGAATGCGCTGCCTAGTGACATACGATCAATTCCATCCCTCCTGACATTTAGGAAAAAAGGGAAGGCTTGGATGTGGGACCAGGCGTTTGCATAGTAACACAGGACAGCACTTTAGACTAGTTTTTAATGGAAATCTGGTGACTAGGGCACAGTGCTTTTACGGACAGACCACTGTTTTACATAGGTGACTACATAGGCTGTATGAATGTAATTGTATTTTAATGTATTTTAGTGTCAATGTTTGAGGGTTTTTATACTGTTTTTATACTGTGTTGTTATGAGGGCATCGAATTGTGCCTTTTGGAAGCCGCTCTGAGTCCCCCTCCGGGGGTTGAGAAGAGCGGGGTAAACTGCCGAAAATAAATAAATAAACCAAATCTAAAGTTGACCAAAAATGGATTCGTAACCCTTTTGATACTAAAGTTGGAGAGTGCTCCCTGGTCAAATTGGTCCCTGGTCAAGTGATCCATAGTCAAAAAACGGTTGGAAACCACTGGTCTAGGGCTTTAAATGTCATAGCCAGCACTTTGAATTGTGCCCAGTAACAGACTGGCTGCCAGTGCAGCTAATGCACCGGGGGGTTATCCGCTCCCTGTAGCCAGCCCCAGTGACCAACATGGCTACAGCTCTCTGGACCAGCTGAAATTTCCAAGCACTCTTCAGAGGCAGCCCCACATAGAGCTTCAAATAAGTTGTGTTCTTCCTCCACCCCATAACTATGGGGCTTTAGTTGTGTCAATAGGGACATTTATTCTAAGACCTGTAACCACAAAATGAAACTGACATGACTTACCACTGAACATTGCTGCTTTTAAAGTAAGGTCTTTTTCCATATATACCTTTGATTGCAATAAAATGGTCCTTGTTTCCTAAAGTCAGAAAAAAGTACAGCGATCCAAATACATAACTTATATAAGACTTCTTAGACTTCTGTAAATTGATGTTCTGACTTTTTTAGGTTGCTTGAATCAGGAAGGACTTGGGTCAGGTAGTTGTTCAATCACCAGGTCTCCTTTGTCAATCCACACCCAACTTCAGTAGGGCACTTCCACTAGGAATGTATAAAAACCTAGATTACTTCCAGCATAAAATTATGAAAGCACCCGGACCTGTTTAAACGGCATCGCTGCCCCATAGTAGATAAATCTGTACTTAGAACTGCTTTGGAAGCCAAACTATCTGCTCACACAAGATCAGTAACAGTAAGGATTACTTTAAACTTCGTTTTTATAAAAACTGCTTTGAGAATAGACGTTCATCAACTATTGAACAGCAGACTTAAATGTTCTGCAGATATTCATGAGATGTGACTACTGCACCATTCTCTGTTGAGAAATTGCTCCTGATGGCCACTGGCTGACAGAGTTTCAGTGATTGTGCATAAAATTTCCTGAGTAACACTCAATAGAAACAAAAAGCAGCAGCAATAACATATATTGTCCACAAGATGTCAGCATTGAACTGCATCAAGTACTAATGTGTTCTTTTATAGCTGCAAAATGCTTAGAAAGTAAATTTCTTGAAACAACCTTCCCTTCCACCCTTGAGAATACCCAATACTTACTGTAGGTTTCTCCCCCCCCCCAATGCAACAAAGGAATTCTTCAAGCACTACTTTATGTGTATTTTTTTCTAAACAACAGTTTGTCAGAAAAGGGTTTTTTTCTGTTGGCCTTGAAACATTTTTTTAAATGTGACCATTTGTCAGCTATCAAAACTATAAACTAAAATAAAAAAACTATATATATTATAATACTGAATTTATATATTTATTTATTTATTTATTTACAATATTTCTATCCTGCTTACAACCAGGCAGCAATTCGATGCCTAACAATATACAATTAACAGAATTAAAAATACATTCAGTAAAACATATAAAACCAATGCCTTCATTGTTAGTCTCATTGTCCATAAATCGTTGTCCGAGCCATTCCGATGTTCATTTTAGTCTAACACCGTGTTTGACTGTTGCATTCGATTCCGAAGGCTTGTACAAATAGCCAGGTTTTCACTTTTTTCTGGAAGATCAAAAGGGAGGGGGCTAATCTAATATCTCTAGGGAGGGCGTTCCACAACTGAGATGCCACCACTGAAAAGGCCCTGTCTCTCATCCCCACCAGTTGCGCCTGCGAAGAAGATGGGACCGAGAGCAGGACCTCCTCGGATGATCTTAAACTCTTAGATGGTTCATAGGGAGAGATACGTTCCGACGGGTAAGCTGGGCTGGAACCGTTTAGAGCTTTATAGGCTACAGCTTATAAACACAACCACAAGTTACTACTTTTCTCTTTCTTCAAATTTGCAGAGCTTTTCCTTTGGAATAGCAAGTGAGCACTTTCGGCAAATTTAGGAAGAGAATGCCATATATAGATTGTCTGGAGACTTTTGGTGCTCATAATGACAAGCAGGACCAGAGATCCAGGGAAGACCAGCCTAGACTGCAAACCATTTCGCCTGAAGGGAGAAAATTAGGTCAGTTGAACACATTTATGAAAGAATGTTTCTCTGGATCTATGCCCCCATTGTTAAGAATGTCTAAACGTTCCTGAAAAGAATTGGATGAGTCTAATATACCAAATGAATGGATGATAAGTAGAAATAAAAAGAACTAAAGAATTGGGCTAGTTAAGGGGATAAAAAGGTAAGAAGAAAAAGAAAGAAAGATCAGGGCTTTTGGCAAGGTAGATGAGAAATGGGGTCTGCACAATTTTCTACAGTACAACTTTCTTTTCTACGGTGTACAAAGGAGAGATAGAGGGCAGGAGTAAAATTATAGACCAGTATTTTGACATTCATTGTAGGAATCGAACATAAATTTAAATAGCAATTTAATTTGGTCATAACAAATATATACCAAAATATTTGCAGATGCTATAAGCCATTAAAGTATTGTAAAAGGTAAAAGGATATGTATTATGGCCACCCAAAAACATGGTTTGTAAGTTTTTATAATGTTGTCTTACATTTCACAGGTGTCTCACAGTTTATTTTATTATTTATTTATTTACTTACTGTATTTATATTCTGCTCTTCTCACCCCGAAGGGAACTCAGAGCGGATTACAGGTACACATATATACATATAGATGAACATATAGACGAACAGAGGCAAACTCTGGCCACCAGGGGGAGCTGACGCACTCCTCATCTCTCAGCGTTCCAGCGTTCCAATGTCCCTTTCCGCATTCCTGGAGTTCTTTTAATGGCCTCATAATTCAGTCAAAATTTGCCTCCACACTTAATGTGGTACCTTTATCTCCTACTTGACAGATGCATCTGTCTTTCGGGGTGCAAAGGTCGACAGCAGGCTACACTTAAAGGTCAAGCACCCACCTCGACTTGGGCAGGCCTTGAACTCATGATCTACTGGTTAGAGAGATCTTATGCAGCTGACACTTAGCCAGCTGCACCACATTCCCGGAGCGTGATTAGATGTTGTGATAGAGACAAAGGTAACCAGAAGAATATCTACATGAAAAGAGGACATAAAAGAAAACGTTGCTAATGAGTAGAAGTGGCTGAAGATGTTGCTTAAGACTGAAGTACAATGAGAGTCACAGAAAACATTGCTTAACTTTTATGAACTCATTGATAATGATATATTGTTCTGCTGAACTTACAACATGAGTTTGCAAATTTCAATACATTGTTTATAAGATCACAACACTGCAAGATAGCATAAGGAGTGGCTTGCATCCTTTCAAAAAGAATTTGCTTGTTAGTGTTTTCCAAAATAATCTTCTTTTTCTATTAGTGAGACCTTGCACTGGGCTGGCCGGAAAAGGTCTAGTTTCATTTCCACATGAAGATTAGAAGGGATGGTCTCTTTTGTCTGTCAGTATCAAAAGGGTAAGGTGAGTGGGTGTTGTTTGACTACTTCCAAGGCTGTGTTTGAACAAAGCACAAGTCTAGACCAAAGTGGCCCACTTGGATAATACCAGAAAGGGAAAGGGCCCTAAGTAGTCTGAAGTAAATCAAGCAGCCCCAGTAACTTTAGAATCATACCCTTGGAAGGGAATTTTCCAGGATTTGACAAAAAGCAGCCTGGCCAAACCTGACTCATCTCATAATTTAGAGAACACAGTTTATGGGTATCAAGACAGCAGCTACTTTTCATATACTACTGATAAAATAATTAGTACTCAAAGACTTATACCAGGGGTCCTCAAAGGCCCGGGGACCAGATACGGCCCTTCAAGGTAATTTACCCAGCCCTTGCTCAGGGTCAACCTTAGTCTGAAACGACTTCAAAACGCACAACAACAACCCAAAAGCAGGTCCACACTTCCCACTGAAATACTAATAAGTTTATATTAGTTAAAATTGTTCTTCATTTTAATTATTGTATTGTTTGAAAGAGTTTTTTGCACTACAAATAAATTATATGCAGTGTGCATAGGTATTGATTCATGTTTTTTTCAAATTATAATTTGACCCTTCAACAGTTTGAGGGACTGTGACCTGGCCTTCTGTTTAAAACGTTTGAGAACCCCTGATTAATATAAATCCCATTTATACAAGCTGAGCACTGATTTGTTATGTTGTTGTTGTTTATTCAGTCGCTGCTGATTTTGTGACCTTATGGACCAGCCCGTGTCAGAGCTTCGTCAGCCATGGCCACCCCCAGCTCCTTCAAGGTTGAGTCAGGATGGATGAATGGTATCCTTGACCATCCATCCTTTTTGCCCTTGGCCAGCCCCTCTTCCCTTTTCCTTCCATCCCCCCAGCTCCAAGCATCATTGTTTTCTCCAAGTTTTCCTATCTTCTCATGTGGCCAAAGTACTTCACCTTATCTATTTGTTTATTTATTTATTTCATTTCTACCCCACCTTTCTCCCCACAAAAGGGGATTCAGGGCGGTCTCACATAAGCATCAATGATGCTATCAACATATACAATAAAAATTTCAATTAAAACTGTAAAACTCAATTTAAAACATTATACAATACATTAACAAATTCATTAACAATAAATTAACGTGCCGCTAAAACCAAGATCCAGCCAGGTAAATCCAATGTCGCAATGTTCAAAAATTTCCTATCCAAGTTGCCGCTAATCTCGAACACCTGGTCACAAAGCCAAGCCTTCAGTTGTCTTCTAAAGGACAGGAGGGAGGTGGCCAACCTGATGTCCTTAGGGAGAGAGTTCCACAGACGGGTGGCCATTGCCAAGAAGGCCCTGCCTCTCCTCCCCACCAACCGCGTTTGCGAAAGTGGTGGGATCGAGAGCAGGGCCTCTCCTGACGATCTTAAGTTTTGTGATGGTTCATAACAGGAGATACATTCGAGAGGTTCAGACAGGTAATCTGGGCCAGAACCGTTCTTTGCCTCTAATATCCTTCACTCCAGTGAGCAATCAGGCATTATTTCCTAGAGGATGGACTGGTTGGATCTTCTTGCGGTCCAAGACACTCTCCGAAATTTTCCTCCAGCACCGCAGTTCAAAAGTGTCTTATCTTCCTTCTGTCAGCCTTCCTTACGGTCCAGCTCTTGCATCCATTAGGTTACTATGGGGAATACCATTGCTTTAACTATGCGGACTTTCGAGATTGGTCATATCTCTTCACATTGCTCCACTTTGGGATAAAATTTGCTGAATTTAAGTCACAAAATAATAAATAATATGTTCTGAAGATATGCGAAATACAAGGACTGAAACAGAAAGCTGAGCGTTTGAAGTACTGGAAAATATATGTGTATTATTGAGAGCAGGGGTGGTCCTACAAGATAGGCCAAGTAGGGAAGGGGGCGCCATCCTGGCCTCATGGGGCGCCATCCTGGCCCTGCCGATGTTCCTCAGGCAGTGCTGCAGCTGCCTGCTTTTTGACCCCGGCCTTGTGCGCTCCGACGCCGCTTCTGGGCACGCGCGGAGGTTTTCACGCAGGCGCAGTTGCTCTGGAGCTGAAGTTGAGCACAGGAGCAACTGCACATGCGCGAAAACCTCCGCGCATGCCCAGTAGCTCCCTCGCGCGTTTGCAGGGAAGGAGAAAAGAATCAGTGAAGGAAGTGTAAGTGAAGGAATGAATGAAGGGCTTTTCTCCTCCACCTCCTCTGTGACCTCTTCTCTCCCTCCTTCCTTTCTTCGGCTCTATTTCTCTCTAGACCTGAGGGGCCTGAGGCTATGAGGAGGTGTGGGAGTTGGAGGCCAGAACTCTTAGAAGGAGGAGGGCGGGCCCAAGTTTGCCCAGGCCGCGCTGCCTGTATTCGACCTCATTTGAACATTTTGGCTGTTTTTCTATTTACATTTACATTGGGATCCTAATTTTGGACTTATGGGAGACTCCTATGAATTATGAGACGGGTGGTAGGTAATATATTCTGATTTTGATGCATTTACATTGCATTTCTTGTTGATTATTATACAGTTCTGCTTAATATTGTCATACAATATAATACAAATACAATATAACAATAGAATAATGATATATTTTATATTACATGTAATATTACAAACAATATTGCAGTATAGTGGTATTGTACAAAATAGTAATATATAATATTTTATTTTACTTTATTTTGGGTTATTTGAGTTTTATAGGAGTAATGAAAATATTTAGTAGAGGATAATTTTATTTAAATAAATTGTATTATTTTATAATAATAATAATATAATAGAATGTTACATTATATTATAATGTCAATATATTATAATATAATTATATTGTAATGTAGTATAATATAATTATGATATAATATAGTATGAGTATGGTATAATATATTGTATATACATTGATACAATATAATACTATTAATGGTATTGTGATATTATAATTGTATATTTGTTTTATAAAGGGGGTGGCAAAATAATGTTTTTTTTGGGGGGGGGCACCAAAATAATGTTTGCCTACCATTTAAAATTACCTTAGACCGCCCATGATTGAGAGCCTTGTGAAAGCAAATGCTTACTGAATTGATGGTAATAAGCTCATAGCAGGTGTCATTATGACTCATGCAATCCGCTGATAGATATGTGATGAAGGGCAGTCAGAAACCAAGATCTAACTGAACTTAGTTTATCTCTTAGAACAGACATGCTTAAACTGCGGCCTCCAGCTGTTTGGGACTCTAACTCCCAGAATTCCTGACCACTTGACAAGCTGGCTAGGGCTTCTGGAGGCCCAAACAGTTGGAGGGCTGCAGTTTGAGGGTGCCAGTCTTAAAAAGCAGATTGGAAGAACATTACATTATCTCATGGGGAGATCAATTCTTGACATATAGATTTCTTCTCTCATAGGGCCACATAGCACAGATGACAGACTGGGGTGAGTATACAATAACCCAAGAGGAGGCAGAAGTCAGGCTGCACTGTGTGGAGGCTGTTAATAACAGCTGCACTGTTCTGAGCTGGTAAACTGCCCAGACATGATGACAGATACTGCCGGTAAGAGAAACAAGGCTATGCCAAATAGATATGTTTCCCATTCCAGCTGTAATGAATGCTAATAGGTACAGCAATGTCCAAGAATATTAACCCCTTATGTGCCTATGTATTTACAGATGTCTGCTTAGAAATGTATAATTCCTCAACAGAAGACATTATATCAATTTATGGAGAAATTACTAACTTATATGGCTTAAGTGCCGCTGTGTGTTAATTATAGAGAAGCCTGTTAAGAGCAGATGAAATATTCTTTTAAAAAAATAATCTTTATTTGAAATTTTATATATATATATATATATATATAATTTAAAAGATAGAGAAAACAGAGAGAGAGAAACGAAAGAAAAAAGAAAAAAATCATAATAAAATATTTTTCTCATAATATAGTTGCACCTAGGTATTGAATGAATCTAAGATAGAGTTTCAAAGAAATAAGAGTAAGAATAAAAAGAAAAAAGTGTCATATGGAAAATAATATATATGTAAATGAATTGAAATGTCTGTCTATTATTGCTTAGCAAAAATCCTGCCATAACAGGAAGGGGGAAAAAAGAAAAAGTAAAAAAAAGAGGGGTATTGAATCGATGGACTTCCTGGCATAGTCCAGAGATTTCCTTCTCTTTTCTTTCATCTTTATTTATCTTTTCCTTCTTCTTATATTTCTTCTTTTAATTGTCATCAATATTTTAATTTGTTGTCTCCAAATCTCATTTGTCTAGCTATTTGTTTATTACTATTTTTCTTTCTTTTACTCAGTTATCTTCTTCCAATCCGTTTCTGTTTTTTGTTCCATTGTTTTTTAACATAAGGTGAGTCTATCCATGTTCTTGATTTCTAGAAGTTTCAGCATCCAATCGTCTGTATTTGGTATCTCTTCCTGCTTCCATTTCTTCGCATAGCAAATTCTTGCCGCTGTTGTCATCAAGAATAATTTATCTGTGTTCCTCTCTAAATCTAATTCATGCATGCCTAAGAGTAATAGTTCAGGTTTCCATGGGATTTGTATTTCCAATGTTTTGTATCTCCTTTTGTATTGATTTCCAATAGCTTTTTGTCTTGTCACGTGTCCACTATTGGTGGTAGTACGAGCCTTCTTTCTTCTTACACTTCCAGCAATTTGTGCTTATGTTGTTGTATATTTTTCCCAGATTTTTTGGAGTCATATACCACCTGTGAGATCTTTATCCAGTTTTCTTTCAGGTATGTTGCATACGTGTATTTTATCTTTTTTTCCCAGATTTCCTCCCATTCTTCTTGCCTGAAGCTTCTTCCTATGTTTTCGTTCCATCTTTTTATATAGTTCTTGTCTCTCTTGTCTCCCTTTGACTCCATTGACCATTCTAATAGTTTTTTGTATAGCAGATGAAATATTCTTACAACAGTGTGTACCACATGGTCCGCAATATACTGGTATGTTATTAATATATTATCAAGTTCAGAAACTCCAATTATTTCAAAACATGGCAGCTGGACTAGTGACAGGAACATCTAGGAGTGAGCATATCACCTTTATACTAAAGTCACACCATTGATTGCCAATTAGTTTCTGGTAAAAGTGCACATTTTGGGTTTTAATTTTAAAAGCCCTAAATGTTTTGGGTCTAGCTTACCTTCAGGATCACCTTCTCCCCATACAAATTGCCCTGGACACTAAGGTCCTGAGGAGGGCTTCTAATTCAGCCTGCCACAACCTGACTGGTGACCAGAGATCTTTTCATTGGCTACCCTGGGACTGTGGAACGTGCTGAAAGAGATCCAACAGCTAAATGACCTGTTGTAATTTAAAACCCATTTGAAGGCCTGTCCTTTCTGGAAAGCCTACCCAGTCATTTCACCTGTGATTTTTAACCTGCATTTTAACTGTGCCTTGTTATATGTATGTTAATAGTTTTGTCTCTATGTTTTAACCACATTGTACCTGCCTTAAGCCGCAAGTAGAGGTGGGTAATTATTATTATTATTATTATTATTAATTATGCCCTACATGTAATGTAGTTCAAAAATGTTTTAGTGTTAGTCTAAAATATAGAATGCAAAAATATATTGTGGGATTTTAGAGAATGAGAAAATAATGTTGGGAGCATAAGCTTTCATAGATTGGGTCCATATCTGCATTCTTGCATCTTATGCTAGCAACTTTCTTATTTCAAATGGTCTCTAAGGTGCTGCAAAATCTCCAATGTGATGAAAGTGGAGTATCCAAACATTGTCATGTCTGTCAGTGTCCAGACATTGTAATGTCTCAGTTCCTTCCTAAGGATAGTATGTATGCTTGTATATCTATAATTGCCTATAATAAATAGTCAAAAACTAAACAGAGGGCATGGACGTTCTCCCATAAAAATATATTTAAGATCCCAATACTTAAATATGCTTGAGTGTTGATATCAACCCTTCCTGTCTGGATTTAATAATCATCACAAACTGGGAAACCAAAAAGTGATAAAGGGAAAACATACGTATAGGCAATCCCTCAATCCAAAGAGATGGGGTGAGGAACAACATCTATTTCTACATGTGTGAATCATGAATCCAGGAAATACTGAGCAATAACAGTAATATCCCAGTTAATTCTTTTCAATTTTGTATTTATAAAAATTGGAATATCTTCCAAGGGAAAAAGCAGACCTTGATTATAATTGCTGTGAAGTTGCTACTCTGTTTTCATCTCCTGGTTTTTGCTCTTATTTTTCTCATACCAAAGGAAAGATTTACATAGGTATATATGTAAGTGGTAAGGATGTAATAAAAACATCAGCTAGTGTTATTAAACCTACTTATAGTGCATCTAAACTCAGAGATCTCTTTCACTCCACATTAACTTCATTTACTCAAAAGGAAGTTACTTCCAGTATACAGAACTTTATGGCAACAAATGATATTAGTGTTCAAATTAGCTTTTGCAAAACATCTGTTTTAACAATACTTTGGTTTTGGCCCAATATCAAGCATATTACTGACTCAAAAAATAGGGTACAAAATTGGCATCCTGCCCTTGATTGTTTTAGGATAAATGTCCCTTTCCCAAATATCCCCAGCAGTCATGCAAATGCAGTTAACTTTTTGCAACCTGCATTTCCTTGAAAGGAAGAGCTGAACTACATGAAACATTGATAGTTCATGACAATAACACACAACACAATGGTGAGGGGGCTGTACAGTTTTTCTGTAAAATTCTACCCCGTTTCCTGGAAAAGCTTAATTTACTAGACATTATAGCAATTTTAAATGCCAGTATGTGAAGGGCTATCTCATTTTCTGCTATTTAGAATCTAGAACAAATAGGTTTTCAAATATACCCTTGTTTTAATTGGCTGTAAGCCACTTTGAATCCTGTGCAAAAGAGAAAGACAGCATATAAATGAATTAGATTGGTTGACAAATAGAAACAACCAAATCAAACCAAATCAACTGACTGAAACTACAATAAAAGAGATTCTACCTAAACATTTGGAATTGTCATAGAGTTGGAAGGGACCTCATGGACCATCCAGCCCAATTCCCTGCCAAGGAGGAAAATCACGTTCAAAATGCCCACGACAGATGGCCATCCAGAATTGTTCAAATAAATCTTTCCGTGTCCAAGTCTGCATCCCTTTACTACAAGTATTTTTCATTTTTAATGAAAACAATTATTTGATGAAGTGTATTATATTTCCCAAGTAATTGGCTACTCTACAAATGAAATCAAAATTTAGATGTTGGGGGGGGGGCAAATAAAGAATTCTTATTATCATTGTGATCAGTATTGATAGTAACTTACTAAACATTAACATGTGTTAAAATTAATGTATCCTCAAGGTAAGAAAGCTTGATCCAAAACCAGAAGCAACATTCACTGGACTATTGTAACCATATATTTAGGAAAGAATTTACAAGTAATCATACATGTTTCTATTATCTTCAAACGGAGCAAGATATTAAAACTGGATGTTTTGATTACTGTACTCATTAATAACACGCTGAATTTTTCAGTATCTCCTACTAATAAAGATACCTAACCATTGAACTCTTTCTTGACAATTGTTCTATTTCTTTTTTTAAAAAATCACACTGAATGCAAGAGTTTTCTCCCCTCTTACAGCCGCATTAAAGAGAAGAGTTTTGGAAGATAGAACACTGCATTGGTGAATTTCCCATGAACAAGTAAACAAAAAATAAAATGACTTTCATTATTTTGGTAAACTTTGCTGAAGCCATTGGTATTCAGAACAACTTTGAGATTGGGACCTTTCAGCTCAACTTAATATATCCCTGAAATGTTTTATTTGTCTGTAATAAATATACCATGTTGCAAGATGACAAGTCATTTATTAAAGCCTTGAAATATAAGAATGTGCAAGGTGTTCCATCCTCTCCTCAACTGAAATGAATGGCAAAGGACTAGCATTCTTGACGAGAATATTCTTTTAATTATTTTATTGTATAAAAACATAGAAACATTCATTTACATTCAGTAAAAGTAGTGGGACCGGATATATCCTTTAATTTTTTTTACTACATGGGAAAACGTGTGATGATTACCAAATACAAAACATTATTCGATTCATTATATCATACACTTGAAATTATGTCATGCTATGGTAACAAAGTAAGGATTTGCAGCATAGAAGTATGGAGGGTGTGGGGAGGCATCAGTACTCTAGCGGGTAATAAACAGCCTGCTTGTACAATATATATATATATATATATTATATCGAATACTTAGACCCATTGCTTCCTTTACAATTCAGTGATTGAGATCCTAACAGGCCCTTCCATTTGGACAAGGAGGAAGTGAAAACTTCCGCAGATCACTCTCCACATTTCTTAGGATTCTGTACAACTTAGAACGGTTTGGGAAAACATAGGAAGAGAGAGCAAACATGAATTTAACTATTTTTTCATAAACAGGAAGTTAGGATCCAAGCCAATGTAAATAATCAAGGAAATTTTAAAAAAAACATTCTTAATTTGGAAAAAGATTCTCTGAACATAAATTATACGCATACTGTCAAGTTCTATTTCCTTTTGTCTTCCAAACAGATTTCTGATTGTTTTCTCTCTAATATGCCATCCCAATTCACTTTTATTCAATCTCTCTATAAGGTCTACAGATTCCATTTTTCCTACTTTGTAAAATTCTATTGAAAAATAATATTAATAAAGGAGTGTGTGTGTAAAAAAACCCCACTCCTTAAAATATAGCTGGATTCCCAACATTCAAATGCCATTTACTAGGAATCCCTTCTGTTATACACAAACTTATACACAAACACAGTCCTTGACCCATAATGATCTCTATGTCATATGATTTTCCAGTGGAAAATAAACTAGAGAGAACCTAAGATAGCAAACTTCATGAACTGTCACAGATCAGAGTAAAACTACCCTTAGTTGTGCTTTGCCTGCCTGTATTCTCCTCAATGAGGAAGACAGGGCAAAAAAAAGCAGTGTTCACTTAAGGTGCTGGTTACAGAAATACTCCTACAGCAAACAACTAGGCAATTTCACCGTGGCCAATCTTTCTGCAGCCTCACCCCCTTCCTAAGCCTCAAACCCTAATAGGGTTTCCATTGCATACATGATTGGTTTTTCCAATTGGGAGGATGAGAGGTACATATATATATATATCACAAGATTTTTCTTCCATCACCCACACCACTCATCTTCCCAATTTGTTGGGCCAATAGTGCCCAAATCCCCAATATTCTTTCTACTCTTTGGTCATAGTTTACAAATACATCCCTTACTTGTAATACGTCCACTGCACATCCTCCCAAATAAAGGGAGACACAAATATGCAGTCAGTTACTTAGCCAGAGCACCTTCACTACACTTACCTTTTGGCGGGGGGCGTCAAGCCAGTATGCAGTAAATCTGACTACACACAGCATGGGCTAAATGACATCCCTCAGATGTCAACTGGCCCACTTTTACCAAGTTAAAACTTCATCTATCTACATAATGCAGTTGCTGTTAGAAAGACATCTCTGCAACTGTACAGTGTTCCCATCTATAAAACTGAAACTACACATTGTATATCATAGTTTTATTCACAAGTAAGAGAACTTGTTTCTGCTGAAAAATATAAGCAGACTAAATTTAACAGTCTTTCCAGGTTTGTACTGGACTCAAGTTCCTGAATATAAACCAACTAAGCAACAGAGACTAGTACTGAGACAAAATGTTCTAATAGGAGTATTAAAGGCCCCAAAGAACTATTCACAGACTTTGTTATCATTTCCAAAGTCAATTTTCCTCTTGACCCAACAATCTTCAATTCCATACAATATGGAGACTCTAACCACCACAACCCATCACAGATATAGACTGTCCATGTAATAAAGCACAAAGAAACATAGATAATAAAATATCATAATGGTGAACAGGTTGTGTACTATTGGTGACCTGAACAAATTAAAATAGATTACAGTACTAAACTAAAAGTGACCCTAAACATCACTGGGTCTGACAGAAACCTAAAACTCTTCTAATGAACAGATGCCACAAATTAGAATACTTCATTCTGATTCTAAAGTCTGTTTTGGGCCATGAGCTTTCCATACGTTTTAGGAAAGCCCATCTTCTTGGTCAATTATCTCTGCTTTGGTGGAGAAAACATCCGCTAGCATATGCTTCGGTATTTCAGATCCTCTGACTTTCAGTGTGTAGCAAGCATTCTCCACTTTAGCTAGACTCTGTTTCAATGTATAAAGTTTTTTTGAAACTTCATAGGGGCCAGTATTGCCTATGTAGGAAAAGCCATCATAAATCTGACGGAGAAACTGGCTTAACTCAAATGGGGTGTCTATGTCACCATTACCAACACTGCTGATGCACATCCGCATCAGCTCTCCAGTAAGATCCGCCACTCCCAGCAGGTAATCCACGGGAGTGACCTTCAGATTCCAAGTGTGGTCTTGCTTACTGTTGCAATCACAAGATGGCTATCAACAAAACAGAAAACAGATTAAACTTTTCAGACAGTTCAGTCAGAAACAAAATGATCTTGCATTCAAACTAAGTCATGTATGACTAGGTTTGACATAAGTCTTCCAATATTTCTATGTAGGCAAATATTAATTCCTATTTCAATATTTATATTTTAACATGATTTCCAACCTTTTCCCCCCCTAGAATTCTCCTAAGCCTTCAACATTTGCATGCATGCCTTCATTGTTTATATTTTCGGAGGGTAGGGAGTGTCATGAAATCACAGTTCCTCAACTTGAGACTTTATTATACTGAACCATAAATATCTGAAGTATGTCTTTACAAGGTGGCTGAATATACAACATAAATGATCAGATTCTTGTTTAAGTCTTCTCTACGAGTCATCTGTGACAGTGAGATGGCTGTGGCGCTTGTTCTGCTAACTGCCCCCTTGTCAACAGCTCAAATGAGATAAACTGTAATACTAATAGTCAGAGTTACATACAAGCCCTCTGAAAACATCAGCAATGTAAAATTTCAAGAGCCAAGACGACCTCAATTGCTTATCTTATAACTATGACTCAAGTGAACCTTCCCTGAGACATCACGCAGCAACTTCCTCAAGATTTCAAACTGTTTTTTTAAATGTAAATCCTTTAATCTAAAGACTGTAATCCATTTGTCTTAATCATAGGTAAAATATGTGAAGAACTTGCAAGAGTGGCTGGAATTTCCTTTGTAAATATGGAACTTGAATGACTTTTCATGTATATCTTTTTTATAGTATTTCAAGAAGATAACAGTAACTGAAACCACTGATAAATTGTAAAGACCTTCCCGTGACAGCAACTTACTGGATCACACCTAAATCCCATCTAGCCTAACTTCCTGTTTTTCTCAGTGACCAATATCTATATATCTATGTTCTTCCAGGCTAAAAATGTTGATAAAGGCTGTCCAGGCTTGTGTTGCTGTGTTATATATTAATCGGTCATGGAACTCCCCCCAGTGGCGCAGTGGGTTAAACCCTTGTGCCAGCAGGACTGAAGACCGACAGGTTGGAGGTTCAAATCTGGGGAGAGTGTGGATAAGCTCTCTCTGTCAGCTCAAATTCCCCGTGTGGGGACATGAGAAAAGCCTCCCACAAGGATGGTAAAACAGGGTGTCCCCTGGGCAAGTCGCTTCTCTCACACCAGAAGCAACTTGCAGTTTCTCAAGTCGCTCTTGACATAGACAAAAAAAAACCCCAATGAAATGCTTCTGAGAAGCTTGAGAAAACAAATGGAGCCAACCCTCAGCAGCTATTATTCCAAAAGCATGCTAGACAAAGATGTCCTGGCTTATCACTACCCTTCAAACTGATCCCTTTTCAAAGCCGGCCATGCCTAGAGTTCCTATGAAAGAGAAAGGTCATAACTGGTTTAAGAACCAAATTATTTCCCTAACTGTTCCCATTCTAGCTTTCCATGTAGGTTTGTTTGTGTGTAATCCATGCTTAATACATTAAATTTGCATTCAAGGTTGGTGATTTTCTCTCTATGTGTAAAAGAGCTATAGAGTACAATGAAAGACACCTTCTGTAAGCCATGTTTAGATCCAATCACCTATCATCTTCCAGCTTTTGATATCTTATAGACACTGTCCATAATTTCCAAACGCATCTTGAGCTTTTTAAGGGCTACTAAGCAGCATTTGTTTGTTTGCCTATGTCAGTAGTAGGGATTGTATGGTCTTACAGATGTTGCTGCACCATGTTTTAACTGTATTTTCACCTAAATCTGCACAATACTATTTAATTGGGGTTTTAAAAAATGTTGTATTTGCTTTGTTTTAAACTGTGACCAGATTGTGTGGTTGTCAGTCGCCTTGAGTCCCCATGAGGAGAAAGGCAGGGTATAAATGAAGTAAATACATAAATTAAATAAATAAATACAAGTTTCAAGAGCCCTAAAACATAGCCAATGGTGAAGAATACTGTGAGCTGCAGTCCAACAATATCTGAAAACGTTTCTACAATATCATGGAACGCTGGTTTATGTGGCAAAGTGATAAGCTTTATAATAAATATATTCACATCTCCATCTACTATTTTAGTAACAAACGATTATATATCTCACAGGAAACCAATCTGGCCATTTTCTGAAGCAAGTGTCACTTGATGGCTCAGCTCTAAATGTTACTTTTTTCCCTGAGTGCGTTGCTGAATTAACTGGTCATTTTCCCTCTTAAAATCACTGACAGAGATAAAGAACATGTTTATGCATCAGTGTAATAAGTGGAGGAGGGCACATCCTCCAGTTTATCTCAATAAACATAAACATTCTTTCCACAGAGACAGACAACAGCTTCTTCAGACCAGCAAATGGAGTAGTTTTACATATGAGTCAAAAGGAAAGAAAGGTGATTGGAGGGAAAAACTGACAACATATAAAATATTCTACATGGCAAGAAAAAAAGCACTATAGTTATTTCAGGAAGTTACAGCAGGCCTGCATAGAGAAGCTACAATAAGGTCTAGAAATCATCCTTTCATCAAAATCAGAGAGGAAATGGAGTCAACAACAAAAGTTACACAAGGGAATATTCTTTCCATTAAACACAAAGTGATTGGACTATAGGTCATTCACACATCAAATATTTCAGTACCTTTGTTTCTTCCTCTTTATCTTCTGTAAATATCAGCTGCTTATTGATCTCCTCTATGCTAACTAATGACCGTGTTTTGATAAAATACTGGAATGAAACTGCTTCCACATATTCCTGAAGACCTGGTTGGGAAAACAATAAATCAAATAGTATTTCACTCTTGTCATTTACAAAAAAAAATAGTAACGATTCATGTAATATTTAATGGAAACAAGACATATTCAACTCTTGAGTCAAAAATGAAAACAGAGCAACAATTTATAAACCAAAGATTACTAGTACTATATTGCCTCTTAGAGGTGTTGAAATGCAACCTTCCCTATCCCACATCCAGACTAAGGAAATTGTAGATGAATACACTCATAAAGCCGAGAAAGGGTTCTCTGGGGCAAAAGACAGAACACAGCATTATGCTACCTATGCAGGCATTCCTATTAAGAAATTACCACATTCCTATTAAGAAATTATATGGTTATTATCCATGTTACTTGTCATTCTAAATGGTTGAGTCCAGTTGGTTGACCAAAAGCTTGAAAGTATTATTTGTTTTATTAACTTAATTAATTAAAGACCTTTTTATTTCTCTATTAGACTACTCTAATAAGCTCTATTTGGGCCTGTTTTTTTAAAAGAAGTTTAGAACCCAAAGCTGTAAAATTAGGTAAGCAGACTACTGTCTACATGCTTTAGAGACAATAGTTCACCAATACTAAACCAACTTCAATTATTTCAATCTGTTTCCAAGTTCAGATTCAAGCAGGAAGTGGCTTATAATGCTTGAGTTTGAGAGAAAGGTATCTCAAAAACCACTTATTTTACTATGAGCCCATTTCTAATATGGGATTTTCAGTATCATGAGCCCAAAGGCATTCAGGAGCTTATCTGTGTTTTGTCCCTTTTACTGTATTTGCTCTCTTGCTTTTTCCTCTTTAGCATCCTGGATTGTGGCCTTAAAACTCTACAGATCCAATCTTCTTCAATTCAAGATGATTTTATTAGGACATTTCTGTTTTTATTAGGCAGGAAGACACTCCAAAAATACTTTAATAAAAATATGAACCACTGCTGTAAAACTGTTTAACAGACTAATACCTACCATTAATATGTCCTAAAAGTGTAAGCAGAAGAATATAATTAAAACTACTTTTCACCAGCTGACACTACCTTGGACTATTTATGTTTTAACTAGACACTAAACCACCAACTTGAAAACTTTCTAAATACATGTTCGGTGAGAACAGGTTGTACCCTATATGGAAACAAGCATGGTTCTGTTCCCTCATAATACTTTCTTGTCATCCACACCCATGTGGATGACAAGAAAGGGACATGTGGAAGGATATACTTCATAGAGTATGCAATATTGCTTGCCTCCGTGGGTTTTACAAGTGATCACAAAGAGTTTCAATTAAATATGGACTGCCTAAAGGGAACACACAATGTCCTTTTGTAACACATCTAATGGCTGTCAGTCTGTTTACAGAGACAATTAAAATCGCTAAGCATAAGCTATAAAGTCCTTTATGGCTGTAGTCCAGGTTATGTGACTTGACAATATGATTTAGGATACTGCTTCTTACAATCTGAAAAAACAAAGTTTGTACACAACATGTCACTTTTATTTTGACTCAGTTATGTTGGCTGTTAAGTTATAGTTATTGTAGTCATCGTCGTCATCATCTCACCTTTACCCCAATCTGGAATTCAAGGTACTTACAAGAGTTAAAAGAGACACAACTAAATAATTCATAGCATACAAGAATTAAAATATTATTAAAATAAAAATACTATCAAAATAGTTAAGATAATTACTCTTTCAAAGGAAATGAAAGGATACTGCACATTTAGAGATCCTTTCCTAAGTAATCAGCTTAGTTTCAAATACCTGTTGAAACAAAAAGACTGCCATTGGTCTACAGAACGACTGCAAGGAGGGCTCTCTTGGAAAGTAGCTCTAGAGCTTGGGAGTGTCAGCATTCAATGTAGCTGTGAGCACAGGTGGACAGAAAGAAGAGTATTCTCAAAAGATTTTCAGACAGATTCATGAGAGAATACTGTACTATCCATCACAAAATCTGGACTAGAGTGGTATAAGGCTTTATGCTTAGCCATTCCAATTTTGTCTGGAAACTGACTAGCAACCAGTGGACAGGTTAAAATAGGATCCTTTTAGACACACAACATGAGTAGTCTGAGGTATTCTCAGCTGGCTTAAGGCAGTTTTGACTATACTTTCTCTGAATGTTTTTAGGATATTTTAATGGTAGGGATTGATCTATTAAACTATTTCAACAGTCATTTATACTGTTTAAAATATTTTGGAGTATCTTTCTAACAAAAACAGAAATGTTCTAGTAAACTAAAATGTGAGGTGAGGAAGATTTGATCTGTCCTAATAAACTAAAACTGTCTAGTAGGTGAAGAAGGTATGATCTATGAGGTTTTAAGATCATCGTCCAGAAACCAAAGACAAAAAGCATTAGTACTGACAAAAGAGCACAGAACATAAATAAGCTACTGTATGCCTTTAGTTTCTTTATGATACAAAGATTCCAACATGTGGTTCCTATGTGAGGAGCTCTGGCCATCAGCATTTGGTTTGTTCCATTTCCTTTCATAAGCTGACTTTCATTTTCCTGATATATTTCAATTAAGTATACAAAGTCTGGCTGGGTATTCGGCTTGCCTTCTTCATCCTTCTAAATGTAATTGGTTAATTTGCTAGGTAGCATTTTACTATAATTTTAGAAGAAGGTGAAAACTGTGACCTGGTGGGGAAATTTGGTCTGCCATGGTGGTTGCAACACATACTGTATCAACATCAGAGGGAATTAGCTCCAGCCCACATGCAGGATATTAACTGATTAAATAAAAAATGGTTTCCTGTCTAAAATGCAACATTTCTAGTCTCACTAACAACCACCGAAACCATGTTTTCCTCATTACAATCAAATATGGTTGGCATGTAATACGTGCATTCTAGAGGTCTTCGACAAAAAAGCAGCTTAAAATGACATTTAAAATGACCCAAGACCTTGACATAAGGTGTTTTTAATAAGCAGGTAAAAGGATGTTTAAATATATTTTATTGTATCTTAATGGAAGGACATCCGTTGCTTTCAGCAAATAATCCCTAAGGTGAAAAAAAAACCCCATCCCATTTCACTATTCCGTCCAACAATACCTTCCTCCTTCTCCTCTCGGTTTTGGGCTGTTTCCAAGAAAATGATTACTTAAGAATCATGCTGCCAGTAAAATAATAGTTTATAAGACTGCTTTGTGTACTTTGTTTTCCCTGACTGAACACTGGAAATCTCAATTAAAAATCCATGATTGCTTGTGCTAACACTTCCTTAGATTTTTAGACAGTCTGAAAGGCAAAATGGTGACATTTTGCCTTAGAATCCTTGAGAGCCTCCAGTCAAAGAGCTTAATAAATGTTATAATTGCCAACAAATTGTTTACTCTGATCCATATGAAACTGTTTTACCGTATCGTCAAGATTTAATAGTGCAGGTCTATTAGAGTCCACTGGATCTCATCATTTGACAAAGAACTGGAAAAAGACTCCCCTTCAACAATCCCATCCCAGTGCATCCTAAAAATCTTCTCCAGAAGTCTGCAACACTCTCTGAAGAATGCTTTCGATATCAGAGACAACTATAGCAGAAGGAAAAACAAATTACAATCCTTCTGGCATTGGCTAATGTAATGTGCCATTGCATCTTGGCCAATGTGCACATTATAAAACATACAAAATTGTAGTATCCTTATCACTTATAAACAAGTATTCATTTTAGACAAAGACGATGGGAAGTTTTCAATAAAAAAGTCTCAGAAGCATAGTTTCTGAGCAACCTGTTATTATAACAGGGAGAGTACTCATTAGTCAACACACCACATGAAGACATTGCCACAGGATACTGGCTAGTCCATACTTGAAAAGGTGCAGGAATTAAGTATCTATAATTATTTTTATGGACAGAGTTTTGTTGCTGAACTTCTTAATATTTCATTTTTCTTCCTAAATTAAATATTTCCTCTCAACAAGTGAATGCAGCACAGTAGCTATAGGGCTAGATGTGGAAAATTTGGATTTAAAGTACTACTCAGTTAAGAGTGCTTACTATGTATGCAAATCTCCTGCTTTTAGATGAATAACATCAGAAGACTATTGTCATCTCAGCACAACTGTCAGCTTAGCAGTTTGAAAACATGTACGTGTGAGTAGATCAATAGGTACCACTTCTGCGGGAAGGTAGTGGTGCTCCATGCAGTCATGCCGACCACATGACCTTAGAGGTGTCTATAGACAATGTTGGCTCTTCGGCTTACAAATGGAGATGAGCACCACCCACCAGTCAGACACAACTAGACTTAATGTCAAGGGGAACCTTTATCTTTACTTCTCTTTTTAAATTAGGACAAAGCATTGCTTGTTCAAAAATGATCTGACTTTTCTTCCAAAACTTCCACTTGATTTACTGAAAAATTTAAATACTAAAAGAGAAAGAATACAAAACTGATCCGTCCAGATACTCTAATACAGTGTTTCTCAACCTTCCCAATGCCAAGACCCCTTAATACAGTTCCTCATGTTTCGGTGACCCCCAACCATAAAATCATTTTCGTTGCTGCTTCATAACTGTAATTTTGCTAGTGTTATGAATCATCATGTAAAATGTATTTTCATTCACCGGACCACATTTGGCAGAAATACCCGATAGACCCAAATTTGAATACTGGTGGGGTTGTGGAGGGTGATTTTGTCATTTGGGAGTTGTAGTTGCTGGGATGTACAATCAAAGAGCTTTCTGAACTCCACTAACAATGGAGTTGAATCAAACTTGGCACACAGAACTCCCATGACACAAAAGAAAATACTGGAAGGGTTTGGTGGACATTGACCTTGAGTTTGGGAGTTGGAGTTCACCTACATCCAGAGAGCACTGTGAACTCAAATAATGATAGATCTGGATCAAACTTGGCGCAAATACGGTACTCAATATATCCAAATGTGAACACAGGTGGAGTTTGGGAAAAATGGAATTGAACCAAACTTCCCATACAGAACCCCCATGGCCAATAGAAAATAATGTATAATGTATTTTCTGATTGTCTTTGGCGACCCCTCTGACACCCCCTCGCGACCCCCATAGGGGTCCCGACCCCCAGGTTGAGAAACACTGCTCTAATACAATAAGTCTGACTTTAAATTAAATGTTAGCAGTCCCGAGTCCACTTTGGAGAGATGGAAGCGGGTTATAAATAAAGTTTATTATTATTACCTCAATCTTACCAAATATACTAAGATTAAATAAATGTGTACTACTAATTCAATAGGTATCTTGAAAAAAAAATCTGACAAATCACAACCCCTCTATACTTTTGTAAAAAAATATATTAATTAAATCCATCCACCTTTGGAAGAATTAAAAAAGTCAATAGGATTAGAAGATGGGTGTATAAAAGTAATCCAAACTGCTATGACTATGGGCAAAATCCAGTATTTGGCCAAAGGTTAGTTCTAACAATTTATGTATTTATTTATTTGGTTTTATATTCCGCTCCTCCCTGCAGGCTCATTCAATGATTCCGGATTGAGAGTGGATTGAGATATACGAGTATGTAGTGTGCTTCCCCCAATGATTTGTTCAATAACAATACAAATGCAAATCATGTTTTATTGCTTTATTCATGTAGAGCAGGGGTGCTCACACTTTTTCAGCATGGGAGCTACTGATTAAAAAACCAAGTCCCAAAGATCACCGACCCAGAAATGTAAAACGTATAACTATTTTCTTATTTATTTATTTATATATATTTATTATTCATTTTTATGTACCGCTCCTTCCAGCAGGCTCGGGGCAGTTTACATAAAATGAAGTTATAAAACATCAACATTTCAATTTAATAACAACAATATAAAAGAGAGCATAAAAATACATCCAACCACCCCATTTCTCCCACACTGCCATATTACCACACATATTATCAGCCAGAAAGTAAGAAGAGAGGCTTTTGAACTGCAAGGCCATTTAATACTCAGCAAGGTAAACAAAGGGGCATGCAAAAATACATCCAACCACCCCATTTCTCCCACATTTCCATATTCCCCAACATATATTTCTCAAGGAACAAAGCAAGCAGAGAGGCTTTGGAGCTAAAAGGCCATTTTAAACATTAAAAATAAACAAAGAGACATGCCACAGAACAATCAAGCACCCACCCCAAAGTAAAAAGACCGACCTTTGAGATGCGGTAAAGAAATGACCCCAAAGCGTCCTCCTCCTCCTCCGTCATTGCTCCTATTTCCACGCCGCCAGCATGTGTGCTGCCTCCAAGAGCTCACGAGAAGTCCGAGAGGCAGAATGGGCGCTTCTGCGCATGCGCACGGGGCCAGCCATGCATCGCATCATCCAGGCCTGCCCCCTTTGGTCTCCTACGACTCTGAGTGGCTGGAGAAGGACGGAGGGAGGAGGAGGAATCCAAAAGAGGGGGCCCATTCTGCCTCTTGGACTCTGGAGCTTTTGGAGGCGGCGCGCGAGCAGGGAGCAGGTAGGAGCAATGATGGAGGACTTCTTTGCAGCGTGCAGGGGCGCGTGAAGAGGACAAACTGCAAAAAACCTGGTCAGGGGCCTGAAGATCACCAGGATGAAGCCCAAAGATCACCCTGGTGATCCCGATCACCATTCTGAGCACCCCTGATGTAGAGGTTTATCAGTTAAACTGAGTTGCTCTTAAACAGCCATAGAATCCAGTCAAATGCTGCCTATTTTTAAATGATTCGTTTTTGTTGGTTTCATTAATCTGTTGTTTTTACAACTTCTGTTTTCTTCATTTGATTGTATTACTTTGAAGATGAAAGAAACATAAATCTGACAAATCACAACCCCTCTATACTTTTGTAAAAAATAGACTAATTAAATCCATCCACCTTTGGAAGAATAAAAAAAGTCAATAGGATTAGAAGATGGGTGTATAAAAGTAATCCAAACTGCTATGACTATGGGCAAAATCCAATATTAAAATGAACTGGACCCAAAAGTTAGTTCTAACAATCACATTCAATGAATCTAGATTGAGAGTGGGTTGAGATATACAAGTATGTTAACATATCTAGATGTTTCACAGAAATTTAAACAACTTGTACCATAAGAAAAACCTCAACACAGTCTTGAAAAAATGGTTCTGATAAAAAAAATCAAATTTGGTGATCTAATTATATAATATTGTCCCCATACTGTTGACTTGTTACTTTATTCTCTCAATCATGCAGCAGCCATAGTCACTTTGCTGTTTACTGTATTTTCATTTATTTCAATATTCATCTGCATTTAAAATGAAGTATCCCTTTAAAATGGTCAAGTAAGGGACCTTACATAGAGCTAGTCTAAAATTATGCCAAGTGTAACTTTTTCAACTTCCTCCCCCATAAAGTCCTTCATAGCATCAAATACTTGGGTGGGATGGGGCTCCCAGTCCTGCAGAGCTAGTTCTGAATATACACAAGAAACTACAGTGAGATGAGAGAAATATGACCCCAGCCCACCCCACACACCTTCGGGTTTTGGTCTAAGTATTCTAAGTGTATAGTTGGTTTGAATCCTGTAGTACATAAATCAAATGGGTTGTACTAGCCAAGTATTTCACTATTCAGCTACCCAAGAAAACCAAATGGTAGCTATGATGAATGATTATTTTTCAAAGGGATGAAGCCAAAAACACTCAGAATTCCAGGTAATCTGAGTTACGTCAGGTTAGCATTTACCAAGAAAAAGCCTAGTCCATCTAGTAATGAAGAAAAAAACACCCAATTATCTAGAGTAGGGGTCTTCAAACCTTTTAAGCAGAAAGCTGGCCCACAGTCCAGACTGCTTGGGGCTGGACTACAGTGTGGAAAAGACATGAACAAATTCCTATGCGCACTGCATATATCTTATTTGTAGTGCAAAAAATGAAAGAACAATGCAATATTTAAAATAAAGAACAATTTTAACAATCATAAACTTACCAGTATTTCAATGGGAAGTGTGGGTCTGGTTTTTGGTTGATGAGATAGTCAAGGTAATTAGGATTGTTGTTATTGTGTGCTTCAAGTTGTTTCAGACTGAGGGCAACCTTAAGTATAGTTTAGAATAGGGGCTGGGTAAATGACCTGGGAGGGCCACATCCAGCCCACAAGCCATAGTTTGGGGATCCCTGGGCTAGAGGAAAGCAGAGAGTTCTTAGCTAGGAGAATAAATGACTTCAAATAATTGATGCAGGAAGCTTGAAGAGTGATGAAATTACCCTCTTCAGTAGTCTTATCAGGAAACTGCATTTCCACGTTTGGTGTCGTATCTCTATTATTATCTCTGCTCTTCAAAAGAATGCATAGATGAACTCAATTTATTCTTTAGCTACATCCTGTTCCTGTGTTATTCAGCTGCTTTAGTTTGTTATGGTCTTGTGAACCGAGTTATTTCCCAGTGAGTCTTCTTTGTGTCATCTTATCAGTTTATTTCTGGGCTACAAGTACTCTATGCCTATTGTTTTGAAAACCTGTTTACAATACATGTTTATTATTTTGAAGTTTTTACAGAAATTAGTAAGACTAGTAAGACAAGTCAAAGATTTTGATATCTGGCTTCTATGCCTCCATAACACATTCTCTCTCCTGGTTTACTTTTCTCCCTTCAGACTCCTACATCAAGCTATTGCCTTCCTCACATTCTAGAGCATTTTCCACATAATTCACTTTTACAGCCTACAGCCTGCTCCTCAACCCACTACTGCAGATCTACTCATTGTCCAGCTTCTCTGTTGACATGGAGGGAAAATTTCTGGTTCATGCCTTGATCAAATCTTGCCTAGACAAAGATCATCCTTTCTATGTAATGCACAGATCAAAACCTGCAACACAAAGTGTTTGTGTGCCCTGTATGACCCCTTTTATTCACCCCTTTTCTACCTACACAACCTCTGAACCTTTTAAAACTTCAGGAAATGCAGGTGTTCAGTAAGTATAATTTTCCCAGGAATTATGTGTTCCACAAAATATAAAGCATCCAAAATTACTTAACTGCACATATCCTGAGCATAACCACATCCCAGATGCAAAATGAAAATAATCATACTGACCTGACTGCAGGTTAGGGTTGCTGTAAGACTTCTGAGCCGATGCAGGGTAAGTATTTTATATGTTTAAACAATATTGAAAATGCTAATTACTAGCAGTAATGATAATATACAATACAACCAATCAGGATCACATAATGCTTCCCCAGGAAACCTTTCATCTAAGTATGGAAATGCCTTGCTTTCAAAGATGAATGTGAAGACACATCGTCTCTGATCATGTACAGAAGGCTTTCTGCCTTTCTCATAAAGTGGGTTTTTTCCAGACATCAGTTAGTTGGGCATCAGAGTGGAGAGGGCCCAGGAAGCAGGCTGCCACCACAATTGGACTTTACTATAAGCTGCATCTGCCACTCCTGAGCCACCACACCGAGAACAGCTAGCTTAGTAATTTGTCCCAGTTGCTTTCTCAATGAGAATGAACCTTTATTCCTTTGATAAGTGAACAGAGCTCTCCCCTTCCCAACAGGGAAATCAAGTGGGCGGGGAAACTTTGGCATGGAAGGGACATCCCATGGGTGGTTGACAAACTAAGCCATAGCTGTATTAGGCCTTTGAATGGCCTTTTCTTCTTTCTGCTCAAGGGAATGTGCCTTTTAGATACTATAAATTAAGGCACATGCTACAAACCTTTCAACTTCAAAAGTAGTAACAAAGCACAATATTCTGTACAACGTGCAGAAGAAGTTCTGTGGTGCTGCTTTTTAATGGTTATTTCAGTATCTCTTTGTTTGGTTATTTAATCATCCCTAGGGACAATCTGTACTGTTAAGCAACATGTAGAAAACAGGCATCATTTTTGTTATTGTTCAATTATTAGTACTATACTCAGCATTTGAGTTCAAGCAAGTATCCTTCAGGGAAATGTTCTGCGTGCCATTAGTGCTATTCTTAATGAGGGAATGTTTGAAATTTCTTTAGTGCTCTGCCAGAATTGTCTTATCTTTGAGTCAAAAGAACAACGGCTTGGAGTAACCCCAAAAAAAGCATGTCACAGCTACAGATGGCAAACACAACTCCCAAGAATTGTACTTACAGCACTTCTATTTATAGGTATACAGTTGTTGCACTAAACACTTGCACATCCCCAGCAGGTCTGTTTGTTTGCTTTTTAAAAAGGCCCACTACTGTAACTCCATAAAAGAAAAAGCTTTTGCATGGAAGAGGGATTTGATGTCCTTGAACAGTTTTAAAGAGAAGTGGAGGAGAAGGGGAAACACAAATATTTCATGGCTGGCCAGTGAACGATATTTTTAGGAAGTCTGAGATTACTTACTACTACTTTTGAAACACAAATCTTGAGGGTTTTTTTTATTTAAAAAAACGGAATAGAACAAATATGCCTACATTAAGAATACCTTAAATATATGGGTTTTTAAAAATATGGACAACTAAAGAAAATTTTAACAACAACAAAACTTTATTATGGTCACTGACCAGCACAAAGCAGGCACAAGTGCTCTGGGAGGGGGAAACACAGCTCCTCGGTGAAGCAGTTATTTAAAAAACACATTAATTATAATCTCTCTCTCGGCATTACTTCGCGAACGAAGATTCAGGAAGGACTCATCCCACGCTTTTTACAAGCGCGTTGATGACTAAAAAGGCCAATCTGAGATAGGCAAGTTCGGTTGCAGAAAGCGCAGCAGAAAGTCTCCTTGGGTGATGTTTTTTCCAAGTTGCGGTTCTTTCTGCGTTGTCGTTTCTCTTCGAGACCCATTCGGCGTGTCTTCTCGAAAGAGGCCGCAGCATTGTGGATAGTGCTTCTCCATGCCTCCCGATGTGAGGCCAGGGTGGACCATTGTTGGTGATCAATCTGGCCAAGCCTGAGATGTTGTTTCAGGGAGTCCTTATATCTCTTTAGGGGCGCCTCTCTTGCGCTGACCCGTGGCGAGTTCACCATAGAGTAGTATCTTTGGGAGGCGGTGGTCCTCCATCCTAGAGACGTGCCCTGCCCAGCGCAGCTGTGTTCTCAATAGCATGGCCTCAATGCTGGTGATCCCTGCTTGCTCAAGGACAGCAACATTCGTCACATAGTCGGTCCAGTGTATATTTAGGATTGTGCGAAGACAGCGCTGATGAAAGCGCTCGAGGAGTCGTAGGTGTTGGCGATAGGTGACCCATGTTTCAGACCCATAGAGGAGAATGGACAGTATGATAGCTCTGTACACACTGATTTTGGTGCTTTGTCTCAGGTGCTTGTTGCTCCAGACTCTTTTGTGAAGCCTTCCGAATGCACTATATGCCTTTGATAATCTGTGATCTATCTCTTTGTCAATCTTGGCGTCTGAAGAGATGATGCTTCCCAGGTAGGTGAACTGCTGAACGGACTTAAGCACAGATGTGCCTATGCTGACGTGAGGATGGTGGTGTTCTTCCTGTGGTGCGGGCTGGTAGAGGACTTCTGTTTTCTTCAGGCTGACTTCCAGCCCAAACAGCTCTGCAGCTGTTGCAAAGCAGGATGTGAGGCGCTGCAGGGCTGCTTCTGAATGGGCGACAAGGGCAGCATCGTCAGCAAAAAGTAGCTCACGGACTAGATAGTTTAGAGTCTTAGTGCGAGCCCTCAGACGGCTTAAGTTGAACAAGCTACCATCAGTACGATAGCGTATATATATGCCGTCTTCTTCTTGTAGGTCTGCCATAGCCCTTTGGAGCATCATGCTGAAGAAGATTGTAAATAGGGTTGGTGCAAGAACACAACCTTGTTTCACTCCATTAGTTATGAGAAAGGGCTCCGAGAGAGCATCGCCATATCTGACTTGACCGTGCTGGCCCTCATGTAACAGGACAATCATTTTGAGGAACTTGGGGGACATCCTAGACGTTCCAGGATCTGCCACAGACCTTTCCTGCTCACAGTGTCGAAGGCTTTGGTGAGGTCGACAAATGTTACATAGAGTCCTTTGTTCTGCTCTCTACATTTCTCTTGCAGTTGTCTAAGGGCAAAAACCATATCTGTGGTGCTCCTATTTGCTCTGAAGCCGCATTGGCTTTCAGGGAGAAGTTCTTCTGCAATAGCGGAACTAATCTGTTCAGGAGTATCCTTGCAAGGATTTTTCCAGCAATGGAGAGCAGTGTTATACCTCGATAGTTTGAGCAATCGGATTTTGTTCCCTTTTTCTTATACAGGGTGATGATAACTGCATCTCGGAGATCTGATGGCAGTTCACCTTTTTCCCAGCAACTCACAAGGAGCTCGTGGAATTTAGCATGCAGTACATGACCTCCCTGTTTCCAAGCTTCAGGTGGGATTCCATCGATCCCGGCTGCCTTGCCATTTTCAACTGCTGTATGGCCTCAATGGTCTCTTCCAGAGTGGGAGCTGTGTCCAGTTCATTTTTCATTGGTTGTTGTATCATGTGTTGGATAGCTGAACCTTGGACTACTCGGCTGGCATTAAAGAGACCCTGAAAATGTTCAGCCCATCGGTTCAGGATGGAGGTTTTATCAGTAATTAGTGTTTGACCATCTGTACTGTATAAGGGGCTTTGGACCTGATAAGTAGGTCCAAACACTGCTTTGAGCTTCATAAAAACCTCTGTGATCACCGAGATCTGCACAGCGTTGTGTCTTTTCTGATAAATCAATCCACCACTTGTTCTGGATGTCTCTGAGTTTTTGTTGGAGTTTACTACATGCGAGACGAAAGGCTGCTTTTCTTACATGGCAAGATGGCTGGGCGAGGAATGCCTGGTGAGTGGTTCTCTTCTTTGCCAACAGCTCCTGGATCTCTTGGTTGTTTTCATCAAACCAGTCTTGGTTTTTCTTAAGGGAGAATCCTAGGGATTCTTCAGCAGACTGCAGGATACTGTTTTTGATGTGTTGCCAGGCGCTGTAGGAGAAGAATCTGTAGAGTGGACTTCAAGTTTTGCTTGCAGATTTACCTGGAAGTTGTCTCTCACAACAGCCTGTTGAAGACTGTTGACTTGGAGTCTCCTCTTTAAGATGCCACCCCTCTTAGGTTTGAGCTTAAGGTGTAGATTTAGTTTACATCTTACAAGGCGATGGTCTGTTTGACATTCTGCACTGGGCATCACTCGAGTATGACGGACATCACGAATGTTTCTCTGGCGCACTAAAACATAGTCAATGAGGTGCCACTGCTTGGATCGGGGATGCATCCAGGTGGTCTTCAAGCTATCTTTCTGCTGAAAGATGGTGTTTGTAATAGTCAGCTGCTGTTCTGCACAAAACTCTAGCAGAAGGCGCCCATTATCATTACAGTTTCCAACACCGTGCTTGCCTAATACACCTTTCCAGGCTTCAAAGTTTTTCCTACTCTGGCATTGAAATCACCAAGGATAATGATTTTATCTTCTGCAGGGACCTTTTGTATGAGGTGGCGTAGGTCTGAGTAGAATTTGTCTTTCTCCACAGGGTCAGCTTGCATAGTTGGGGCATATATACTGAAGAGAACAGCATGTGGGAGCATAAGGCGATAATGCGATCAGAGTGACCTGTCGGCAACGTCTCGAGTTTAGGCGATGGAATTTTTAATCATAAAGCCTACTCCTGAAAGATGTTTCTCAGTTTTGGGTTTGCCAGACCAGTAGAGTGTGTAGCCGGCACCGTGTTCTTTAAGGCTGCCTTCCTCATGGAGACGAACTTCACTAAGAGCAGCGATGTCAATGTTAAGCCGTGATAGTTCATGGGCTATTAGAGCAGAACGACGCTCAGGGCGTCCACTATCTGCAGAATCTTGCATGGTTCTGATGTTCCAGCATGCAAGTGTCAGTCTATTTGCACCTTTGCAGGCAGGTGTTGGCCTTTGTTTCTTTGTCTTTGTTCGGCCGCATCGGAAGATGCCGTTGGCGCGGCTAGCCAACCAGGTAGACGGGGATGAGCTTTCGTTAGGCCACCTTTTCTAGGCCCCTCTCCATACGGAGCAAGCAGTGCTCTCCTTAAAAAAGGCTGCTTGGTCGTTCAGGATGCTGCCGAACAAGACTGTCATCTCCCGGGTCAGTCTCGAGCGACCAAAGTCCTGAACCGCCTGCATGCAGGGTTGGGTCTGCGGCTTCCAGTGCATCTTTACACCTACCGTTTCGTCCCTCGCCTGTCGCTACAGGGCTTTTTCGGAAGTTGGATGTGTCCTTCGAGCCTGTGCAATGGATTTTTCTGGTGGAGCGCAGCGTGCACAGAACTGGCCTCACCCTTTAAACCAAAGGTTCATCTGCCAGGGCCTAGCAAGCTTGGACGGTGGCAGCGAGGTCCTCAGGTCGTAGGTTTGGTTCGAGTTTCCTTCTCTTAGATGGTTGACCTTACAGGGTTAGACGAGCACCATCTGCCCGGGTTTGAAATCAGAGTTTTCCTTCTCTTAGGATGGGCATGGGAGGCCCTACCACCGGCTATTATGCCACCGCCAGCATAGCTCACGGTGTGGGCCACAATGAAGAAGGGAGCAGAGAAGACAGTTCCATCTTGTCTCCTGCAGCATCAGAGCCCTTCTCTCACCACCAACAGCCGCTCTGGGGCCACAGTGAAGGAGGGAGCAGAGAAGACAGTTCCATCTTGTCTCCTGCAGCATCAGAGCTCCTCCTCCAGCAACAATAGAATATTATATAATACTAATATTATTAATGATGTATTAGTATTATGCTCTCCATTGGCGCTCCCTTGCAATGGGGGAGACGCTTGAGTACCCTAATGAAGTTGTGAGTAATGCTGGCGGTGGCATAATAGTCACCGGTAGGGCCTCCCACGCCAGACAGGTCACAACCGAAGGGTCTGACAAAGAGCGTCAAAGGGTAGGATGGGCTCTCCAGCCCTTTGGCAACCATCCTAAGAGAAGGAAAACTCTAATTTCAAACCCGGGCAAATGGTGCTTGTCTAACCCTGTAAGGTCAACCATCTACGAGAAGGAAACTCGAACCAAACCTATGACCTGAGGACCTCGCTGCCATTGTCCAAGCTTGCTAGGCCCCGGCAGACGAACCTTTGGTTTAAAAGGTGAGTCCAGTTTTGTGCACGCTGCGCTCCACCAGAAAAATCCATTGCACAGGCTCGAAGGACACATCCAACTTTGGTCATCAACGCGCTTGTAAAGAGCGTGGGTTGAGTCCTTCCTGGATCTTCGTTCGCGAAGTAATGCCGAGAGAGATAATATGCACTGTGATGTACTGGTTTGAATGATAGACTGGGGCTCTGAAGATCAGGGTTCAAATCCCTAACCAGGAAACCCACCTTGGACAAGTCACACTCACTCAGTCTCAGAGAAAGGCAATGGTAAAACCTCACTGAACATGTCTCACCTTATCTTGAGGTCACCGTAAGTCAGAAAGGACTTGAAGGCACACAATAAAACTTACTATAGAATTAAATGAGAATCAAAGACCAATGACCACATCACAAAAAATTTAAATCAATCAGACCATATTAAATATTTTGAGCTGCTTTTTCTAAATACAGACCTGGAGAGATGGCTCTGTGGTACTGATACATATCCTCTCCCATCAATTCTTGTGCTACTTGCTTTATCTTCTGTCTCACGGTATCTAATTTGGCCTCAGATTCCATTAGTATTTCTTCTCTATTTGGAGTACTGCGATAACAGGATACAAACAAAATTACACTGGGATCATCAAAGCAGCAAGGTTAGTATAGAAATTGTAAATTCTGTGTCCAAATATTTAAAAAAAAATTTAAAAAACTGATTGTAGTAGTCATGAAAATTATTTTTTCTGAAGTATTAAAATCCCAAAGGACTATTTGATATAGAATCAACTCTCCATAAAAAAGAAGTGTGCAACCTAGGGAACATGCTGAGGGGCAATGCAGATTACCTATCCCTTTGCACATTTCAGCTAACATTTATTAACTAATACGGTCCGTCAAATATTACAAATTGTTTTTAAAAGATGTTTATGCATATGATCTTGAAACAAAAGAATTGTACTTATGTTGAAGTACTGTACTAATCCAGAATTAAAAATGTATAATATTGAGTATAATTCCTAGTTCTGCATTAAGAAGTTTACCCATGCCTGTTATAGCTGGACTGATTCTGTAAAGGAGTTTGAAAAACCTTAGCAGGTAATTAAGAACATAGTGTCTTGGAAGACTCTCATTCATGAGATGACCATAAGTTGAAGCACCAACAATATGAGAGTAACAACAATAGGGTGTATATTAAATAAAATATAAAGTTCTTCTGTACAGAAGTTTTTTTTCTGTAAAAATTCCAGAAAACAGATACATAAGTCTTCTGTTGCCAAATATAAAGGAGGAAAGGAGGAAAATAGGAAGAAAGAAGGGAGAAGTACTGTGACAACTTAAATACTGGCAAATAGATTGCTAATTAAGCTTCTGTGGGTTAAAATCAAGGTTGGCAAATACAACAAAGCAAACTAGAATCTACACCTCGAAAAAATGCTGTAAGCAATACATTAGTATTTTGTAGTTGAGCCTAAACCTTAAAGCATGGGGGATTCCAAGCAATTTGACACAGATGTTAAAAAGGCAAATTATAAAAGAAGAACTGTACTGTATTTCTTCAATTGTAAGATGTCACTGGTTGTAAGATGCACCCCAAGTTTAGTACCACGAACAACAAAAATACAAAAGATATACCTGTGATTTTAAAATGTGCCCCATTCTTAGGGGTGTTTATATAGAGAAAAGATGAGTCTTAGAATTGAAGAAATACAGTAATAGTTGTTTTTTTTTTAAAAAAACAGCAAAAAGTCAGCTAATGTGTTGTTTTGTGAGAAGGGGGGTTCATGTCCAAGAACACAGCTCTATTATTAAAATACAAGAAGGAAAATGTGGAGACAATATGATAAAATCTCACAGATTCTCACACAAGCTTTCAGTTGTCTAGATTTTTCAGCATTATCATCTGGGCAGCTACATGAGCAGCTGTGATTCTGAGGGTATCAGTGTAGCAACTGAACTGGTTGTCATTTATATTATAATCACCACATTGTGTAACGGCTAGCAAGCTAGAGTACACTACTGTTAACTGTGTCAGCAACCACAGCTGCTATTACTACTCACAGCAGAAATCTGACAGGAAACAGGATGGTAGGAAACAAGAAGGAAAATACTTTATGCAAAGCCTAATATTTTGACAGGATGCTATTAACCAGTTATCCAACTTGCACAATCTTGTGCATTTTTCTTTGAAAGGTCAGGAGCTTCTCAAAAGTGGGCACTGTATAATGATTCTTATCTCTTTACATCACAGTGAACCACACTCAAAAGAGTAAGAATGCAAGAACCATGAAAACATTTGGAAGAATCATGTCCCTATGCTGTGCTATCTATGAGCACTTAAGCAAAGTTTTTTTTTCAAATTTTCCTCCTTCCTTGGTACCTTCTTTACAATGAATTTCTGAATAGTGGAGGCTCCTGGCTCACCATCTCACCCCCTGGAATGCTTCAAGTTTTGTGACAAGGAAATTTCTGTCATCCAAATGAGTTTCCCTAAAGTTATGTGCGTGTTTTTAAAGAGATGCTTCCCAACTTGCCAGGAGGGGCATTTGCTAGCTGGGGCCATGTTGGATCACTTGCACCATGTTGGGCATGATGCCAAACTAGGTTCTTCCTTCCCAGAAGACCATGCATTTTTTGCATGGGTTCTGGGAATAGTGGGAAATGCCAGTCAATAGAATCAAAGCTATTGACTGGTTGGCAGGACCACTGCCAAAGTTTTCACTCAGGAGCAGTGCATATGTATTTAAATAAGCTTATTGGCACTACAGTCTCAGTCTATTAAGGAGATTAATCCTACCCACAATTCATATTTCTCTGTATTTATCTTACTCATATGCAGTTGTCACAACTTTTATCTTAGGGCATGGTGTCCAGATCCAGTGAGATGTTTGGAAAGTTGGTAAGTCCAACGAACAGTGGAAAGAGTCCCTTTAGGGAAATGTGGTAGGGGCAGACAGCAGGAATCAATGCCTCGGTGGTCAGACATTCACTTCACCACACCCAAGTGACAGGGAAAGCCACAGTGGTACCTGTCCATGTGGAATTCCCCCGGTTGCTATTCTTGGTTTTCAGCATGGACTCAATCAACAGCAGGCAAATGCACCTTGTGTGGATCTGGTGCCATGAAAATGCCAATCTATCCCGTTGCGCAAATCAATAAAACTGTGGTCTTATTTTCACCACCACTGTGTACTGGTGGCTTGTCTTTGTCAGCAAAGCAAGAAATAGAGTTTCATCATCTGTGCACAACTAGGATTTTTTCTTCGCCACAAACCAATTTTATGCCAAGAATTAAAGAGTAACACTATCTAGCACTGCATATAGTCATGCTGAGACATATATAACACAATTATGAAAATTCGTAACCACCCACCTAGTAATCCTGTGCAAGAAGAATATGGTCCTTTTACTTTCAATAGTTATGTCACGACTAAGTTTCACAAGTCTCTCGTATTTGTCATGTCTTGTGTCAAGCTCCACCTGAAATGCTAAAGGGAACAGAATGCAGGCAAGCACAGTTGCTTGATAATACATGAAAAAATAATATTTAATAGAATATTTATTTAATAGAATATTTAAAATACCTGGGATTTATGTAAAACTATTTGATTTGTTCTTTGCAGACAAGAAGGCTGTTGAGTCCTAATTCTTGTCTTTAACAAAACACTCTAATTTGTATCTTTGATTCTCTGGCTCATTAATTTCAGAAACTTAAGTAAACCATGAGAGTCAGAGCCAAATGCATATGAATGTTTCCTCCCTCCATGCAGTTTCTTTATTATAAAAGTGACACATGCAATCCTAGTATGAATCTGGCGATAATAGGAGATAGTTTCAAGTCAAGTCTACAATTGGACAATACGTTTTACAGTTTCCCCAGGTGTGGAAATGTCCACAACCCATGCAGTTCTATACATTAAAGAAGAACTTGCAAGAAGTCTGCATATAAGAACCTACCCTTGGGCCTTTCAATAGTTACTTACATTTAAAGGCCATAATCACATCTGAAGAATAATTAAGGTTATCTTTTTCTTCTCTTCGATGACCATGAGGGAAATTGTCGTGCTTCCTTTTTCTAAAGCCACCTGGTCCTATAAAGATGAAGAAATCTTATAAAAATGAAGTATCCACAAATGTTGACAGCTAATTGTGCTCTCTGCCACCCCTGCCTCTGACCTAAAGGCAAGATCTGACTTTTGGTATTATGCTGAACTTTAGAGCCACTCTGAACAACTCTTATGATTTAATGTAACAGTCTTAGGCACTGAGGAAGTTGTGACCCTCTGACTACCTCTTTCACCAGTTTCCACTCTTAAACCAAGGCTGTTAGAAGTGCTCTGATTAGGTGTTCCTGCATATCAGAGAGTTGGACTAAATGGCCCTTGTGGGCTCTTCCAACTATATGATTACATGTTCTTTTAAACTGATGTTTTAATTGTTTTATGTATTGTGTTTTTTGTCATTGTGTATGTTGCATTTCAGTATGTTGTTCATTTATTTTTTTATTCTGCTTCTCTCCTGACACAGGGACTCAAGGCAGCTAACAGCAAACATGACACAATGCAATAAAATTTTAAAACAAAGCAAATGCATGAAAATATGAACCAAGTGAGCTTCAGAGAGTGGTGGGACACAGAGAAGACCTTCCCCGGAAGATTGTAGCATTCTCTGGTTTAGAGGCAAGGCATGACATGTCTATGGCTCCAAGCAGATGATGAAGCTCGTTTTTGCAATCTGAAGACTGCTTGGGTTCAAGAAAAATTTCTGCTCATCCAACATGTCATCTAACTAGAAAACAAGCTTGCCAGTGATAAACAGGCATATTTGTAACAAACTCTTAAAAGTACTAGTTCTTACTATTGTGAACATTTTACCATTATATATGACTAAGTATCGCATCATGATCATTTTAGGAACTAAACGCTTACATCAGTCCGTTTTTTCCTGTTTCCATGAAACGTTGAATTTAGATTTCTGGTATTCAAATGGTAGATCTAACAATGTTCATAGTAAACTATCATGATGAGTAACTGGCTTAAGCACAATCAAACCAGTCATTCTTTACACAGATATAGAAAGAAACAGAATCATCTGTTCTGTTTGGCATAGAATACATGGAGAAACTTTCCACATGGATATCCATTGCTGTTCCTGAACTAGAAAAAGTAAGTAGTCCAGAGCTGAGATGCTAAGCATGTCACATCTCACTGGACATTAAACTTTATTCAAGTGCACATTTAGGTTCATTAAAGGGCAAGAACATGGACAGGACTAATAACACATTTTATCACAACATCCAATAAAGGCCAACAATGATCACCATGAAATTACAATAACAAAGGGTGCACTGTATGGGGGGGGGAGCTGTCTTCTTCTCAGGTACAATGATAAAAAACCTGGTGCTGTGAAAATATAGCAGAAATAAACTGCAGATGGATGAATCCCATCATAAACAACAAATAAATAAGAAACATCCACCACTGTTGTAAAAAAATGTGTCATAAAAAAGACCTTGCACCAGATTGCTATTATTTTTTAAAACCTATGAAACAAACAATGGGGTTGTTGTAATTCAACAACAGACTTGAAGGCGCATAGTAGTTGTTGTTCTGTGCCTTCATTGGTAATAGTATGATAGCTGGGTGCGGAAGCTCCGAGCGTTACGCACATTCAATAACGGTGGTTGTGAATAAGGGAAGGGGAGAGCGGCACACTGAGGGCAGGGATATACTTCGTAGCTGCATTTGGTGAAAGGATAGAAAGGAGGGAAGGGTTAGGATAAGGTTTAGGGTAAGGATTAGGCTTAGAGTAAGGTTTAGGGTTTGGGTTAGGATTAGGTTAAGGGTTTTACCATTAAAGAAATCTTACATTCCGTTCTGCATTGCGCAAACAGCACTCTTGAAGGAGCAAAGAGGAAACAGCGTAACGCTCACAGCTTCCGAACCCAGCTTTCATACTATTACCCCTTCATTTCCAACATGGTGAATCTAAGGCAACCTAACCATGGGTTTTTATGCAGCTGAGATGGTGTGACTTGCCTTAGACCAGGCCTGGGAAAACTTTGGCCCTCCAGGTGTTTTGGACCCCAACTCTCACAATTCCTAACAGCCGGCAGGCTGTTAGGAATTGTGAGAGTTGGAGTCCAAAACACCTGGAGGGCCAAAGTTTGCCCAGGCCTGCCTTAGACCAGTGGTTCTCAACCTGTGGGCCCCCAGGTGTTTTGGCTTTCATCTCCCAGAAATCCTAACAACTAGTAAACTGACTGAGATTTCTGGGAGTTGAAGGCCAAAACACCTGGGGACCCACAGGTTGAGAACCACTGCCTTAGACCACTCAGTAGGTTTTCATGGCTAAGCAGAAGTTTGAACCTTGGTCTCGAGTTGTGGTCCAGCACTCACAACACTCCCTCAGAGGTGCATCTACACCAGTGGTTCCCAACTTGTGCGTCCCTAAGCGTTTTGACCTACAACTCCCAGAAATACAATTGACCAGCTGTGGGGATTTCTGGGAGTTGAAGGCCAAACATCTGAGGACCCACAGGTTGAGAACCACTGCCTCAGACCACTCAGTAGGCTTTCATGGCTAAGCAGAAGTTTGAACCTTGGTCTCGAGTTGTGGTCCAGCACTCACAACACTCCCTCTCAGAGGTGCATCTACACCAGTGGTTCCCAACTTGTGCGTCCCCAGGCGTTTTGACCTACAACTCCCAGAAATCCCAGCCAATTTACCAGCTGTGGGGATTTCTGGGAGTTGAAGGCCAAAACATCTGGGGACCCACAGGTTGAGAACTACACCAGGGCTGTCCAACTGCCGGCCCTGCAGGTGTTTTGGACTTCAACTCCCAGAAATCCTAGCCAGCTTACCAGCTGTTAACTTTTCTGGTATTTGAAGTCCAAAACACCTGCAGGGCCGGCAGTTGGACAGCCCTGAACTACACTTTACATTGGCCCCACTTTAACTGACCGGACTCAATGACATGGAATCGTGGGAGCTGTAGTTTGACCAAGGTCTTTAGCTTTCTCTGGCTGGTGCCTCAGCAAGTTCCATATATCAATGAACCAGGGAAGTTCAAGTACTGTCAAACTCAGGCCTGGGCAAACTGCGGGCCCTCCAGGTGTTTTGGACTTCAACTCCCACAATTCCTCACAGCCTCAAGCCCCTTCCAAAGGAAGGGGCTTGAGGCTGTGAGGAATTGTGGGAGTTAAAGGCCGAAACACCTGAGGGCCCAAGTTTGCCCAGGCCTGGGCAAACTGCATTAATCAATTCTGGTGTAGATGCAAGTTTAAAGACGCAGGGCCTTCCCTTGGCTTTCGATGGGGCAGCCCAATTGGGAGACCAGAAGGTGTTGTTCTCAAAGGCCCGGCTTCTCCCCTCACCCCCAAAACAACGCTCTTTTCGGGGCCCAAAAGGGAGGAAGGGTCAGCAGCTGAAGGGAAAGCCAGGGGGGAACGTGAAAAACCAGGTGGGGAGGCCTTCCCTTCCCTTCCCCCAGCCCCGCTTCCTGCAGCCACCTTCTTTGCCGCTCATGGCGCCCGCCAGCTTCACAATCCGGAAGGAGGAGGAGGAGGCAAGGGAAGCCACGCCCCTTATGAGTGCCGCGCGCCCCAGAATCCCCGCGCGCCAGCTCTCCACTTCCTCAGCTCCAACACCGGTAGCCACGTTTGTGAGGACCTCTCCTCCTCTCCCCCCCCCCAAATTTAGGTGTCTATTCCAAATGCCTGAAAGTAGTGCTTAATTTTTAAAATTAATATTTCACTCTGCCCCCTGAGTTTCACGCCAATCATGACACAGCAGACAGTTGTTATCCTTATCAGCTACTTTCTAGACATGTTTGGGGGTAAATGCAAGAATAATCCTTCCAAACAGGCATTTCATAGTCAGCTATACATAACCTGCAAAAGACAGTGCGTTTTTAAGCATGCCTCCAAAGAAGGGCATTGTGGGAAATGTAGTTTTTTAATTAAAAAAACTAGTACTGGTCTGATCAGCAGAAAACCAGGAGGCTAAGTTTGAGCAATGTTCAGGAAGAGATGGAGCAAACAATAGGGAATAGGTGGTGTTTTGTTTTTTAAACGCACTGAGGTTATTTATGTTGGAAGGGGTAAATGTAACTATAACATGCATTTAACTAAAACGTTTGTGTAAATCTATTACGGTATATAAAGGAGGTCCCGTCATCGAACGACTGACAGAGACAGAGAAACCTTCCAAGGCAGAGACACCAAACTTGCCAACACAAATAGGCCTCAGGCAAGGAAGGTTTTTAGCAAAGAAACTCCCCCCCAAAACCTAGAAGGCCCCAAAACAACGATACAAAAACCCCTGCATTTCCCAGCATCCTCTGCGGCAGCCAGCGAAACCCATTGGCCAACATCGGCCCACACAAAATACAGGGAGGCTGAGTAACCATAGTAATGAAGCAGAATTGAGGAGTTATGGAACTCCAAGTACCAATTTAACCTTACCAAAGCTGCTTGTACGCGCGGGTTCTAGGATGAGGGAGAACACACGACAACTGTGAAATAGGTGAAAATCAAAAAGAATTTATTCTGGCACCAGCTGGTGGGCTTCTGCCAGCAGAACACAGCTGCAGGTAGGGGCAAAAGACCCCGTCACTTCTCATACAAAGACATTTATACCCCAATGGAGTCATTTCAGTAAAGCCCACCCCTTCTTCATGGGTAAAAACAATCATAATTGGCTGGTGATTACTGTTGCTTACATGACATTTCATTAAACCAATAAACACTGCATAAATCATTAGCATCATCTCTCTGTCATACCTAAGATTGAGAACAATAGCCATCTATTAGTTATTTCTTTCACACAGTGCAGTATCAATGCTGAGTCTCTCTGTTCCCTGAGTTGAAACAATATTTCCAGGCTCCGTGCCAGCAGCGGAGAAGGTCAGACTCTTTGCCATGCGCAGTGGTGTTTCCCATTCACATTAAATTTCCATAGCTCCAACTGCACTGCATTCACCCATCTAGCCTATATTATCTCAAATTGGGCACAGGGTGTATTAAAATGCATTTAATCACAGTGTTAGTCTTTCATTGCAAGTGCCTGTCTGATTTCTGGCACCAAAACCCTCTTTTTCAGAGTTGACACGCAAGTAGCATCACTCTCTGACTGTACTTTTTATGCTCGGAAAAGTACCAAACCTGCTTTACTAACGCTGGGCACAGCCAGCCAAGGCTAGGATAGAATGCTGAGTGATTTGAGTTCAGTCAGTTGGTGTTTGAGGGTTAAACTGACAAAACCAAACTCTATGAGGGAGCAATTCTCCAGCAATTCCTACCCATACAACACAACTCAACTTCCTATCACAACCCATCCCCCCAACCTTACAGGACCCCGCACACACAACACCTACCACCACCACAAACAAAAACCAACTCCACCTATACTCCAACCACAACACAACACTGCACTGATACTCCACAAACACACAAACACCCAAAAAACCCCACCCACACAAGAATTCCACAACATACTACCACCCACAATTCCACCACACACCCACTAACTCACCAAAAAAGTAATACCTACACACAACACAATATGCACATAACACAACCTTGTGTCTACTGCTCAACCCATTTCTATGCCATTCCTTCCTTCCACACAGGCAGAAACTGTCCCAAAAGACAAGCCATGCCTTCTAAAAAGAACATCATCGGACGACACACTTGCAACGCTACATACATCAAACAAAAAAGGGCAGACCAAACGCCAGAACAGAAACACAGTTTCTTTTTTCAAATCGAGAGTTGGGAAACCACAGAACCTCTACATCAACACAGCAGACGGAAAGACAAAAAACATTGTATATCCACAAGCTCTGCAGAACGCCAGCAACACCACACACCGACAACTCCCCAGGACTTCAACATCCCACCCACCAGAACAACCCACAACAACACAGCCATGACCCCACCAAGACCATAAGTAACATCAATTCCAACCCTTACATACTCAGACTTTCTCGCATCTCCTAAATAGGGCACAGCAACGCGTGCCGGGTACAGCTAGTGTCAGCGCAGGCGTCCAAGTGACCCTAGCCTCTACCATCGAGGTGCCGTGGTCGGATCACTGTGCTCTGAGGATCCGGATTGAGCAGGCTCCCCCGCCCTGCAAGGGCGCCGAACGAATTTGGGTTCGCCCAAGGAGACTTATGGAACCAACCAGGTTCCTGAATGCTCTGAGGGAACTGGAGTCTGTCAGCGCCTCAATCGATGAGCAAGTTAACGCCTGGAACATTAGATTATCCAATGCTCTCGATGAGATTGCCCCTAGACGCCCTCTCCGGCCCTGCCAAAATCGGTCTCCCTGGTTTACCGAGGAGCTTAGATCGACGAAGCGGGAAAAGAGACGGCTAGAGGGCAAGTGGAGGAGACTCCGTGACGAAGGCTCGAAATCAGCTTATAAACTTATTATGGAGGCTTATGAGCAAGCTGTCAAGGCTGCGAAAAATTCGTACTATGCAGCCCAGATAGCGTCCGCCAGCTCACGCCCAGCGCAATTATTTAAAGTGATTAGGTCTTTGACGATGGTCCCTACCATCCCAAAAAATGATGATCAGGCCCTAACCGCTGAGGTTTTCCAGAGCTACTTTGCAGACAAGATTTCGGCCCTCCGCCGGGACCTTCCCCCTACTCTTGATACAGTCAGCGAGCTTGAGACTCCGTGGCCTCTTGCCGGGCCCACCTTCGACCGGTTTTGACCACTGGATGCAGAAGCTGTTGATAGGATAGTTACTGCAACTAGACCGACCACTTGCTCCCTCGATCCGTGCCCCTCCTGGCTGGTGAAAGCCTGTCTGAGGGGTTACGTGACCCCCTGTTGAAATTAGTTAACAGCTCCCTTGAGCAAGGAGTTTTTCCAAGGGGATTGAAAGAGGCAGTGGTCACTCCATTGCTGAAGAAGCCGAACTTAGACCCGTCGGTCCCTTCCAACTACCGCCCAGTATCGAATTTGTCGTTCCTGGGCAAGGTGGTTGAAAGGGCAGCAATGGAGCAGTTGCAGTCCTACCTAGATGATGCAACTTGGTTCGACCCTTTCCAGTCCGGCTTCCGTTCTGGGCATGGGACGGAGACGGTGCTGGTCGCCATCACAGACAAGCTGTGTCGCCAACTAGATCAAGGTGGATCGGCGCTGCTCGTGTTATTGGACCTCACGGCAGCGTTCGATACTGTCGATTATGATCTTTTGACCCACTGACTGGCCGGGGTGAGGGGGTCGGCCCTTAGCTGGCTGTCCTCCTTCCTCCGGAACCGGTCCCAGCGAGTGAGAAGGGGTGAGGTTGTCTCCGGGGGTACCCCACTTCGCTGTGGGGTGCCTCAGGGGGCAATTCTCTCCCCTTTATTATTTAACATCTATGTCCGACCACTTGCCCGGTTGGCACGCAGCTTTGGGCTGGAGTGTCACCAGTATGCGGATGACACCCAGCTCATTCTGGGGATGGAGGGCCAGCCTGACTCCGTACCCGATAATTTCCATCATTGCCTTGAGGCCGTCACTGGATGGCTGCGAGCCAGTAGGTTGAAGGTGAATCCGGACAAAACGGAGATCCTGTGGCTGGGCCGTCCGGGTACAGGGGGGATCCGCCTCCCGACCCTGGACGGGGCGACACTCTGCCCGTCCCCAACGGTGAAGAGCCTAGGAGTCACGCTTGACTCCGAGCTGTCGATGGAGAAGCATATCTCCATCGTCAGCAGAGTGGCCTTCTACCACCTCCGACAGGCGAGGAGGCTGGCTCCCTACCTGTCCCGTCATGACCTAGCCACAGTGGTCCAAGCCACGGTCATCTCAAGACTAGACTACTGTAATGCCCTCTACATTGGCCTTCCTTTGTCGGTGATCCGGAAGCTCAAGCTGGTGCAGAACGCGGCAGCACGGTTGGTGGCAGGTTGTCCATCTCGCTGCCACATCACACCCGTGCTGCGCGAACTGCACTGGCTTCCGATAGAGCACCGGATCACCTTCAAGGTGTTGGTTTTAACCTTTAAGGCCTTGAATGGTCTGGGGCCAGTGTATCTAAGGGACCGTGATTACAGCCCACCACGACCACTGCGATCCGAGTCCCAAAACCTCTTGGTGGTGCCTAGTCGGCGATCTGTTCACCTGACCTCAACGCGGAGGAGGGCATTCAGTGCCGCCGCGCGGTGCTGTGGAATGCTCTACCCCCCGCAGTCCGAGCGCAGGCTGATCTGCTAACATTTCGCAGGGCCTGCAAGACCCTCCTCTTCATCCAGGCATTTGGTGCTTAGGCCTATGTATAAAACTGTCCCCATGCTACGATTGCGTGCTAGTTCCGGTGATTTTGTGTGTTTGTTTTACCCTGTTTTTACATGTTTGATAATTTTCAATGTGAGTCGCCCTGAGCCTACGGGAAAGGGCGACTAATAAGTCGAATAAATAAATAAATAAATAAATAAATAAATTTATAAACACAGAGAAAAGATACAGAGAATGGATATGGCAAGTACCATCCTTTATTTTAATTTCTCTCGGCATTACTTAGCGAACGAAGATTTTTAGGAAGGACTCATCCCACGCTTTTAACAAGCGCGTTGATTACTAAAAAGGCCAATCTGAGATAGGCAAGTTTGGTTGCAGAAAGCACAGCAGAAAGTCTCCCTGGGTGACATTGTTTCCCAGTTGTGGTTCTTTCTGCGTTGTCGTTTCTCTTCGAGACCCATTCGGCGTGTCTTCTCAAAAGAGGCCGCAGCATTATGGATAGTGCATCTCCATAACCCCGATGTGAGGCCAGGGTGGACCATTGTTGGTGATCAATCTGGCCGAGCCTGAAATGTTGTTTCAGGGAGTCCTTATATCTCTTTTTGGGGGCGCCTCTCTTGCGCTGACCTGTGGCAAGTTCGCCATAGAGTAATATCTTTGGGAGGCGGTGGTCCTCCATCCTAGAGAGGTGCCCTGCCCAGCACAGCTGTGTTCTCAATAGCATGGCCTCAATGCTGGTGATCCCTGCTTGCTCAAGGACAGCAACATTCATCACATTGTCAGTCCAGTGTATATTTAGGATTGTGCGAAGACAGTGCTGATGAAAGCGTTCGAGGAGTCGTAGGTGTTGGCGATAGGTGACCCATGTTTCAGACCCATAGAGGAGAATAGACAGTACAATAGCTCTGTACACACTGATTTTTGTGCTTTGCCTCAGGTGCTTGTTACTCCAGACTCTTTTGTGAAGCCTTCCGAATACACTATATGCCTTTGCTAATGTGTGATCTATCTCTTTGTCAATCTTGGCCTCTGAAGAGATGATGCTTCCCAGGTAGGTGAACTGCTGAACGGACTTAAGCACAGCTTTGCCTATGCTGACGTGGGGATGATGGTGTTCTTCCTGTGGTGCGGGCTGGTAGAGGACTTCTGTTTTCTTCAGGCTGACTTCCAGTCCAAACAGCTCTGCAGCTGCTGCAAAGCAGGATGTGAGGCGCTGCAGGGCTGCTTCTGAATGGGCAGCCCTTATTCTGAGCTATGAAAAGAAGGAAGCATCTGGATTAAGTTTTGAAAAACACATTTTTTTCATTCATCCTAGAAAAAATGCTATTGGTTTTCTATTGTTACCACCTCATCTCATCATCCATCAACATTATTATTATTTCTTTGAAAAGAGACACAAAGCAACTAACAATAAAAACAATACAGTATACAGTATATGGCCATGAAAACCTTCAACAACACAATACAGTATATAATGTAAAACCTAAGAAATAAAAACATGAAAATAGAATTAAATAGAAATATTAAAAATGCAGTTAAAATCCTCCGGTTTATGCAAATCTTAGGATTCTGTAGCAATGAACCATGAGAGTTAAAATGATGCCAAACTGCAATAATACTGCAGTGTAGATGCATCCTTAATGAAATATATATACAGTATATATATATTCCTTAAAATAGTCCCAAGACAGAAACAGAATGTTGCAAACAAGGATAGATTCCTATACATACAACAAATTGGTTTCAGTAAACTTTTTTAATTCAAAACTAACAATCTAATCTGTGTGTGTATCAGTATAGGGATGCATGTATGTTGGCCAGCTGCGCCTGTACCTTGGGAAGTCTGACTTGGTCACGGTGGTCTACGCTCTGATTACATCCCGAATAGACTACTGCAACGCACTCTACGTGGAGCTGCCTTTGAAAACGGTTCAGAAACTGCAGTTAGTCCAACAGGCGGCAGCCAGAATGCTAACTGGGGCGACATACAGGGAGCATACCACCCCCCTGCTGTGTCAGCTCCACTGGTTGCCTGTCCATCTCCAAGCTCAATTCAAAGTGCTGGTATTGACCTTTAAAGCTCTATACAGTTCTGGCCCAGCTTACTTGTCCAAACGCATCTGCCTCTATGTCCCATCTCGCAGTCTAAGATCATCTGGGGAGGCCCTGCTCTCGCTCCCACCAGCATCGCAAATGCGGCTGGTGGGGACGAGAGACAGGGCCTTCTCGGCGGTGACCCCTCACCTATGGAACGCACTCCCAAACAAAATAAGATCGACTCCATCTCTTCTCACTTTTAGAAATAAGCTGAAGTCGTGGTTCTGGGACCAGGCCTTTGGGCAGCAGATGTAAATTGTATCTTTGGATTTGACTGGATTGACACTTTGGACTTGACTGGACTGACAATGTGTTCCGCTTGATGGCTTTAATTAATTATTATTGTATGTAGTGGTTTTTAATGTAATGTTTTTAAAAATGTTTTAATGCTTTTTAATGATGTTGATTATATGGTGTATTTTTATATTGTATTGTGGTGGTGCGGCCTGTAGTGCTACAAATGTAAGCCATGCCAAGTCCCCCTGCGGGGTTGAGAAACTACGCAGTACAAATACCATAAATAAATAAAATTTGTGCCTCAGTGGCTTCTAAATCGCATGATGGATTTGGACTAAACCTGGCACACATACCCTTCATTGCCCAACTTAAAAACACACTGCTTTGGGGCCCACAGCAAAAGGAAAGGGACAAAGCCAATTGGCTGTGTCTAGGTGAAGTGACCCTCTGTCATGTGGCTGGGAAATAAAGGGAGTGAAGCACATTGACTGCTGGTAAGTCACATGGAAAGAAATGAAAACACAAAGGTATGAGTGGAGGAAAAGAAAAGGGAAGGAAAAGGGAAGAAAGAAAAAGGGAGGAAATAGAAGGGAAATAGAGGAAGGAAAGAAAGACCCACAAGGAGACCCTGCCCACCTTGTTGCCAGGAGACATTGCAAGATAAGCCTTCTCAGACCGTTGAAGGGAGAACGCAGGTGGGCGTCAGCCTTCTGACACCTGGGCAACTCTAGGTATATATTTTGTCATAGGCAGGCACATGCAATTATGACATGACCAGCAAGTAAAATCCCATTCTTTCCCAGCTCAAGCTGTACCGCAAGCACACTGCTGCAACCTGGCAAATAACATTTGTGTTTTCACAGGCTTCCACCATCTTCCCTGAGCTGATGCTGCTGAAGGTATTCCCTACTAGATGGAGGAAAGGGGAGCTGAATAAGCACAAAAGGCAGTAAAAAAACTAGCTTCTTCATCAACATTTTGTCAATTCAAGTGTGCATGTGTGCGTGCGTGCCTCTACCAAGATCAGCTCATTCTAACATAGCTGGATGACTTGTCAGTGATAAGCAATTGACTTTTTATTGTTCACTGTGTTTTATAACTGGTACTCATAGTAATCTTATGCTACCAATGGTTGGTCTGCTTATACTTATGCCTTTTTATGCTGTTATTATATGGGGTGTTGTTTTACTATTTTCAGCTTTCCTGGAAGTACTGAACATTGAAGAACAGAACATAAAGCTACAAGGTAAATAATTAAAACAATAGAGCAGTCACAGCTGAGTTATGTGAACCCTGGGTGTGCAAGTAATATCGTTCCACCTGGTTAACATTTCTCCTCAGTTTACTTTAGTTGTTTATTAACATATTTATATCCTCCCCTCTATCCTGGGATTTCAATGTGGCATACAAATACTATCAACTTAAAGAACCTAGAGCCATTTACATTTTAAAACAATATAATTTTTAAAACACATTAAATAATTTACAAAGATTAACAGCTGAAAAGTCTGGAGCCATTTAAAACCACACATACGTACATTTTGGGGGGAAAGGAGTTAGATCCTAAAGGTTTTACTAAAAAGGTATGTTTTAACTTGTGATGGAATGAAGCTAAAGTCATGAAAATGAGGTTAAAAAACTGTATTTCAATGTTTTTCAGCAAACTTTTTATCAAAACAAATAACATTCACACATGAAATGAAACTATTAGGTTGAGTAGATTTTTCAGAATTAAGCAAAAACAGTTTAATCTTCTGAGATCGCTTGAAGGATTATTTGTTGTCTTTTATCAGCTTCTGTTTCTTATTTGCTTTTCATACATGATCAGTACAGAATTCTAGAGGCAGCTTTCATTTCAGAATGTAATACCATTATTTCCCAGCTCAAAATGTATTACATTGTTTCTCTCTCTCTCTCTCTCTCTCTCGGCATTACTTCGCGAACGAAGATTCAGGAAGGACTCATCCCACGCTTTTTACAAGCGCGTTGATGACTAAAAAGGCCAATCTGAGATAGGCAAGTTCGGTTGCAGAAAGCGCAGCAGAAAGTCTCCTTGGGTGATGTTTTTTCCAAGTTGCGGTTCTTTCTGCGTTGTCGTTTCTCTTCGAGACCCATTCGGCGTGTCTTCTCGAAAGAGGCCGCAGCATTGTGGATAGTGCTTCTCCATGCCTCCCGATGTGAGGCCAGGGTGGACCATTGTTGGTGATCAATCTGGCCAAGCCTGAGATGTTGTTTCAGGGAGTCCTTATATCTCTTTTGGGGCGCCTCTCTTGCGCTGACCCGTGGCGAGTTCACCGTAGAGTAGTATCTTTGGGAGGCGGTGGTCCTCCATCCTAGAGACGTGTCCTGCCCAGCGCAGCTGTGTTCTCAATAGCATGGCCTCAATGCTGGTGATCCCTGCTTGCTCAAGGACAGCAACATTCGTCACATAGTCGGTCCAGTGTATATTTAGGATTGTGCGAACACAGCGCTGATGAAAGCGCTCGAGGAGTCGTAGGTGTTGGCGATAGGTGACCCATGTTTCAGACCCATAGAGGAGAATGGACAGTATGATAGCTCTGTACACACTGATTTTGGTGCTTTGTCTCAGGTGCTTGTTGCTCCAGACTCTTTTGTGAAGCCTTCCGAATGCACTATATGCCTTTGATAATCTGTGATCTATCTCTTTGTCAATCTTGGCGTCTGAAGAGATGATGCTTCCCAGGTAGGTGAACTGCTGAACGGACTTAAGCACAGATGTGCCTATGCTGACGTGAGGATGGTGGTGTTCTTCCTGTGGTGCGGGCTGGTAGAGGACTTCTGTTTTCTTCAGGCTGACTTCCAGCCCAAACAGCTCTGCAGCTGTTGCAAAGCAGGATGTGAGGCGCTGCAGGGCTGCTTCTGAATGGGCGACAAGGGCAGCATCGTCAGCAAAAAGTAGCTCACGGACTAGATAGTTTAGAGTCTTAGTGCGAGCCCTCAGACGGCTTAAGTTGAACAAGCTACCATCAGTACGATAGCGTATATATATGCCGTCTTCTTCTTGTAGGTCTGCCATAGCCCTTTGGAGCATCATGCTGAAGAAGATTGTAAATAGGGTTGGTGCAAGAACACAACCTTGTTTCACTCCATTAGTTATGAGAAAGGGCTCCGAGAGAGCATCGCCATATCTGACTTGACCGTGCTGGCCCTCATGTAACAGGACAATCATTTTGAGGAACTTGGGGGGACATCCTAGACGTTCCAGGATCTGCCACAGACCTTTCCTGCTCACAGTGTCGAAGGCTTTGGTGAGGGCGACAAATGTTACATAGAGTCCTTTGTTCTGCTCTCTACATTTCTCTTGCAGTTGTCTAAGGGCAAAAACCATATCTGTGGTGCTCCTATTTGCTCTGAAGCCGCATTGGCTTTCAGGGAGAAGTTCTTCTGCAATAGCCGGAACTAATCTGTTCAGGAGTATCCTTGCAAGGATTTTTCCAGCAATGGAGAGCAGTGTTATACCTCGATAGTTTGAGCAATCGGATTTTGTTCCCTTTTTCTTATACAGGGTGATGATAACTGCATCTCGGAGATCTGATGGCAGTTCACCTTTTTCCCAGCAACTCACAGATCTGTGTTTCTCCATCTTACCTTCACCAGCCTTCCAGTGGTGATGCTGCTCAAACACATTCAGCTAAACATGAGGATGAAGAGGAGTGAAGTGAGCATTAAAGGTCTTTGTAAAAAGAAGCTTCATTGCCAAAAGACGTTGTTAATTCAGGTATGCTTTAAAGAACATCAGAAAGAGGTGTTATTTCAAGCATTATGATCCCATGCCATTTAGGGCTTCAGGTCAGCCCCCTCCCTCCTGACCTTTAGAAAGAAAGTAAAAACTTGGCTCTGGGACCAAGCCTTTGGCCAATAGTGCAGTGCAATAAGTTAAGTGGAATTATGTGCAATAACAACCAGAACAGCTTTTGACTGTGTCCCTGGATTGCATGATTTTTAATACGTATTTTAATGGTTATATTGCTCTTTTTTGTTTTAATGTGTTTATTTTATTGTTTGTTGATACAGCATCAAATTGCTGCTGATTGTAAGGCCCTGAGTCCCCTTTAGGGTAAGAGGAATGGGATATAAGTGCAGTAAGTAAGTAAGTAAGTAAATAAATGTCACCATGAGCATTTATTTATTTATAATTCAGAAGATGGTTTGACAGCCAGCGCATTTTTTCATACTCATATGGTTTACATAAGACATTCCTAACAACATATAGCAACTGCATAGTACATTAGTTGCAGCTTCTTCTTCATCTTTGTAGTGTGCATAGCAGTAGTCCAATTGAAGAGTCATAATTACATTAAATTCAATGCTCAGATTATCCTCTCCCAGTAAAACTGTAGTTAACAGGCCAGATAAAGATGATCCCAGGCACTCAGAATCACCCAGTGCCCATAGATCTCCAGTGAAAAAGATAGAATACTTTCAAGCTAAGCAGCAGCTACTTCAGAAAGAGTACAGTCCCATCCAAGGCCAGTCACTTGTCCAATTTCTGAACTCAGAAACTACCACAAACATTCCAACATATTGGAATGCAACCCCAATGTATTCACCCTCATCCAGCACCAGCTGCCATTGAGATGGAGAACTGAGTGTCATTGGCATCATAAAGTTGCCAGAATAAATCTGGAGAGGTCTTCTGTACCTTTACATTATTACTTAGAAGAGGTAATTCCAGGAGTTGTTACTTGTTCAATAGTTGAATGACAAGCTACACCAGTTGAAATCCTCTCTTCTGCACAGTCTTTAAAGGTGCGGGAGCCTTTTCTGGTTTTCAGTGTGACAACTTTAGACTCTTCAGTACTTCAACCAGTGGCTTCATAAAGGTACTGAAAAATATGATGAGTAGAATGGAACTCTATGGCAGTCCATATTATAAAAGCCATGGTGTCAAAAGGATTCCCCAAACACCACTCTCTGGAACCAGCCCTGCATATAGACATGGAACAACTCTAAAATGGTGCTTTCTTCTCCTATCTTGCAAAATCTGTCCAGTTGGATAATATGTTTAGTGGTTCTGAGAGCTACAGAAGGATCAAGGCAGCTCTCTGTGGCTTTTATGTTTAGTAGATCATTAGCCAGGGCAATGAAGACCGTTTCAGGATCACACTCTGGCAATGTGTTTTGAAACAACCGGGTTGGGGAGGTCATTGATCTCGGAGTTAAGTCTTGTGAACTAGAGGGGAAAATGAACTGATAAAGTAATGCTTAAGTCATTATACAAGTAAGTTAGCACCATTAACTACAAAAAAGCATGTTGGTGGCAGGAGGATTCTGGAAGCTATCATCCAAAAAATCAAACACACCATTAGCCACCTTGAGTCCCTATAAGGGGAGAAAGGTGGGATAAAAATAAACAAGTAAATAAAGAGCAGCTGGAGAAGCCACAACACCCAAGGTTGTTTTTATGCAGCCATTTGTCTTGATCAATCCACTTCGATAACCAGTTCTAGCAGTTTTAATCTCCAGCAGGAGCAGAATGTATGCTGATCTTTTAAAGTAATGTATTCAAATTATCCATTTAAGATCAAACCATCTCAAATACTGCATTACAATTATTGTTGTGTACCTTGAAGTCAGCTTCAGCTTATGCTGACCCCAAAAAATGCAAGACCATCAAGAAGTGTTGTTATTACCAAACTTGTCTGTGTCTTTTAAAGTAAGGATTGTGCAAGGGAGTAGCTGCAGGTAAAGGGGCAAAATGAGGGTGTTTCCCCACTAAATAAGAAGTCTGCACTCTCAATGAATTTTTTCTTCAGTCTCCAAATTTCTAGACTTTTACTCACATAGACCTTCCACTGAGCATTTAGAAACACAGTTTAGGTAGTAAAAGAAACAGGACAAGCAAAGGGAGTAAGGAAATGTGAGCACAGCAAATATAAGAGTTCTGGTTCTGAAGAATTTTTACTGTCCCACTCTCTGCAATGCTGGAAGTTTGAGGATTGAAAGAACATTTCACTGAGGGGCAGAATTCACCCGCCCTTGAAGCTATACTGTGGACTATGAAGCCATGTACAATACCGTTTTTGCCTTTCCTACCTCCTCCAACTTTCCTCAGCTGTTTCAGTGAGTCAAAGCTTCTCATTTGGTGAAAGTAGGATAGCTTCAGTTTAGTCATTTTGGTTTCAAGTGAGAGTTTTAAAAGAGGTTTGATTTTTGTTGTTGTGTGGCTTCAGACTGTTTTTTTATGGTGACCCTTTCACAGGAGCTGAGTGTCATCCAGCAGGTTCCCATGGCTGAGTGGTAATTAAAATACTCTAGCTATTCACCCATGCTGGCTATTTTGATTTTTCTAGGACCCATTTATTTCTCTTTGGGGCAGTCCGTGGTGTCTGTAAAATTCTTGTCTAGCATCACGTTTCAAAATAGTTTTTTTTCCTGTGAGCTTTCACACTCATTAAATTAGAAATACCATGGTACAATAGTTCAGATAGTGGTATTAAATTGTGTACTTTTATTGTTAGAACTTTACGCTTGATTGTCTTATTTGTTTGGCTGTTTATTAATTAAAACATTTCTGCCTTTAAATCTAAAGGTCACATCACAGTGTGGCCAAGATGCCAAATGGTATAAAGAAGGAAGAATACACAGATTAGGAGGGCCTGCACTTATTTGCTTTTGTAAGGAAGAGCAAATGTCCACACTCTACCCTGGTTTTATCTCCACAGTGTGGAATGAAAACTACTTCTGCATTTTGAACTCAGTTTGCAGCAACTGAAGTAAGCTGAAGACAAAAGGAAAAAGTAGGGGGGACGAACTGGAATAACCTAAAAACAATTGGAAAAGAAAAATGAAATGGTGGAGTATTAATTGTAACCCTATGCCCAATCGGAACAGTTGAAATGTATTAAGCACTAGAAGCGGGGTTAAAATAAATCTGATTTTAAAAATGCCAGTTAAAAATACATTCAAACAACTCCAAACCATGCTTAAGTATGGATCAGTATAAAACCACTTAGGTATGGATCTGTATAAACCATAGGGTTTTTGTAAACCACCATGCTTCTACTTGGTGCCAAAATGAGAACCACATAGGAATCAATTGGGACTCTATGGATTTTATCTACAGGCATCTTTCTGCATGTGTAGGTTTCACTACTGCAGATTTTATTATTCACGGATTTGATTAATATGCTCTAATATGATCACTAATTCCTCTCATGACTCTATGGCCAACCTCCACCAGAGGTTGATCATAGAGTTGCGCTGGAGGATTCAGAGCTAAACTCAGGAGAGGACAAAGAAACATAAAGGAGTGTCAGATAATCCCAGTCTCCCTATGCACATAATGACCTTCAGAATTGCTGAACTAGCAGATTAGTACATCCAAATTCTTTTCTTGCCCCTCTCACTGCCACCATGGAGTGGGATAATACATGTACTCTTTCTTTGCAACAACTCTTTCAACTGGGGAAAAGGAAACATTCTCACGGCAACAGTTGCTATAGAAGGAAAGGAAAATCTAAGAGAAGCAGCTTAATGATTAAACAAAATTATTCAGAAAATCCCCTTCACTTAGATCAGAGTTTGACATTCTAATGTTGTTTTCACCAGATGAGCCATCAACATGTTCTTATGCTGAATCATGATGATGCAACTGTATTAAGTAAACAACATAATGCACAATGAGAAGGTCATGTCATAATTACTTTGTGGCTCTTTGGAAAAGAGTTTACTGCAGAAGAGAGTTCTTTTCAGCTTTTGAGAATTGCTATCATTCTGTAATGCAAAGTTTCCAAAATGAGGGTTATTTTTAGAGATGTTTGTACAATAGGTCCATGATACTAGCTGGACTTTGTTTCTAGGCACCCCCTGCAATGGATGCCTAAATCCATGGAAGTCCCATTCTGCACAATAGCATCATAGAATGGGGTCTTTATATAAAATGGCAAAATCAAGGTTTACTTTTGGGAATTTAAAAAATATTTTCAGGCTTTGGAAGTTTGAATCTATACGTACAGAAACTGTGGATACAGACAGCCGATTGTAATGTAGTATAGAAAGGGATACAAAATACATGTATATCCAGTCAAACTAGTCCCTTCTCGGATGGAAAGAATAGGGGAGAGTGAATTTGCATATAACATAACTAATAGTAATAAGGGACAGATGCCTGTTCTTCACAGTTGTGGTTTTGCCACCACTCAAGCCACAAATGGTTGTTACTGATGTAATAATCCTTCACTGAACATTAATAGAGAATGTAAGATATCAGTTGATAGGGCTCTCACAGAAGTCTGTTGTGCCCTCATAACAAAAAGAACAATTCTCTTCAATTACTATTTTCAAATGCTTCTTCTGCCAATACATTTATAAGAACCCTATAAATGTTTTATAAGAATCCTGCTTTCCTCCCTGAAAATTAATAATGTGCCTTTATGTCACATATCAACTTATCACAACCCCATTAATTTTCTAGTGTTCTTAGGTAAGGAATACCCAGAGGTAGTTTTGCCAATCTCTTCCTCTGATATATAGCCTACAGCATCTAAATTTAATTGGAGGTCCCCCCAGAACCAGAGATAACACTGCTCAGCTTCCAAGATTAGACAGGAGGATCTAGTGTATTTAGGATATTTAGGATCTATGGATTGCTGAGCTGAGTATACTATCAACTATACCTTCTTGGTAAGCTCATTTCAATAACTTTTTTTTATATATTGGGTTTTTTTATTCGTTCTCTGGAGAAAACTAGGAGAAAGTATTTTATTTATAGCATTGTTTTAAAACTATGATAATGTTGTGGGCAAATAACATTTCCCATACAGTGCAGCAGTCCTGGCATAAATTAGTGCACAATCAAACAAGATTTCTTGTGAGGAAAACAGATGGCAGCAAACTTTGTAGAATCATGGAAATCCCCTAGAATGTTTTGAAACAAATCTTCCTCTCTTTCTCCATCAAAGGCTAGTGACTTGTCTGAGTCAGAGACAGTACATGTACAGCTGTTTCACCACCAGTAACAAGACCTAGTTGGGAAATGTCCCAAAAATTAGATTACATACCTTAGAACTTTTCACAAGGGTACCAGTGTTGGCCAAGCAGCAAAATAAAACAAAATGTAAAATCCACAAGCAGTGACACTTTTATTGGGCCATCGTCAAAGCATAAAACACATCATGTAAGGTTTCAAAGCTCCACTGGCATTTTCATCAGAGAAAGATGTCAACATGTTTGAGTTATAGGCCTACACTTTGTCTCCAACTGCCATCTTGACTATGTGAAATGTCAGGTAAAAGACAGGTAATAAGTGTTCAACTCCATTAGCAACAGAAAAGTAACTTCTTTTGAGCTCCACTGTAACATGTGCATATAACTACTTCTGATCTGAATAAAGTATTTCTCTCAAGTTCCAATTGTGATGAATGCTGAATAGTCTCAAAGTCCTTTTGAAGCAAACAGAACTGCTCTCTTCTCCGTGCTGGGGTTAGGTTCCAGGACCTCCCGCAATAAGTGAAAAATCACGATGTAGGGATGCTCTCTCTCTCTCTCTCTCTCTCTCTCTCTCTCTCTCTCTCTCTATATATATATATATATATATATATACATACATACATACATACATACATACATTATTTTAGTAGTTATACACTATTTTAAGTCTTTATTAATTTAAAATAAAGTGAAGGAAAGGAAGGAAGGAAAGGCCCTTCAATGCTGGAGAGGGAGGACTGAGGAGGGAAAGCGCCTTGGAGAGCGGCGGTGTCAAAACCCCACAAAACAGTGAAAATACCATGATATACATTTTAAATTAATATTTCTCAAAATCCGCGAAACAGCGAGTCCGCAATAAGTGAACCGCAAAGTAGCGAGAGAACTCTGTACTTACTTACTTAGGAGATCCCTTGTTGTCTGAGGATGATGGTCCTCTAAAATCAGTGTACTGGTGGTTGGTCCATGGGTGACTGTGGAGCCGTATTCTAGATCTGCATCTTCTCCCAGAGAGAGAGCATCAGTTTCCAGGTGGAAGGCAGTCCTGGTCAGGGTTGGCTTGATGCGTCTTCCTCTTGGCAGTTTCTCTCTTTTTCCCTCCATTCATGCCTCTTCAAATTCTACAACACTTCTGGTCGCAGCTGACCTCCAACTGGAGCTCTCAAGGGCCAGGGTTTCTCAGTGTCTATGCCAGAGTTTTTAAGGTTGGCTTTGAGCCCATCTTTAAATCTCTTTTCCTGTCCTCCAACATTCCATTTTCCGTTCTTGAGTTTGGAATAGAGAAACTGCTTTGGGAGATGGTGGTCGGGCATCCAGACAACATGGCCAGTCCAGCGGAGTTGATGGCAGAGGACCATCGCTTCAATGCTGGTGGTCTTTGCTTCTTCCCGCATGTTGACATTTGTCCGCTTGTCTTCCCAAGAGATTTGCAGGATTTTTCAGAGGCAGCGCTGATGGAATCATTACAGGAGTTGCATGTGACGTCTGTAGACAGTCCATGTCTCGCAGAGTTGGGAGAACAATAGCTTTATAAACAAGCACCTTGGTATCTCTACGGATATCCTGTTCCTCAAACACTCTCTGCTTCATTCGGAAAAATGCTGCACCCACAGAGCTCAGGCGGTGTTGAATTTCAGTGTCAATGTTGACTTTTGTGGAGAGGTGGCTGCCAAGGTAGTGGAAATTATCAAACTTTTCTAATGTTACACTATTAAATTGTATTTCTGGCATTGGAGAGTGATTGGCTGGTGACTGCTGGAAGAGCACTTTGGTTTTCTCGATGTTCAATGACAGGCCGAGCTTCTCGTAGGCTTCTGGCAGGCATTATATGGTGGTGTTGGCGGCAGGAGCAAAATATTTTCCCTATTTTGAGTGACTTGATGTCAACCATCTACACTGCCATATAATGCTGCTTGAAATTGCATTATATGGGCAGTGTAAACTCATACTGTGTCAAAGCAATATATAGGGTCACTACATCCTAAGGATAGGCACTACTTTGTACTGCTCTGTAAACCTCATCTATATTAAGCCATTAAATCCGCAACACAAAGCAAACTCTAATTTAAGAAGGGGTCACAGCCTTAAAGCTAATTTCACAGTATGCGCTATAATCAAAGAGCTTGTGAGAGAATCTTGTCTCACTGAATGCAATGCCACCTAAGGGATTTTTCTCTTTACACATTCTTTATAAGACACATTTTCCTCCTAAGTAGATCGATTTGGCTAAACAAAGGGGTTATGACAGTAGACCTAAAGGATTTTCCCATGGCCCTCTTCCCCCCTCCTTTCTAGCACATTGACCTTAAAATAGCACTGCCACACTATCCTTGACCTCCAGCTCACTCCCTTAAAGCCAGGAGAAACAGCTGGGATAGCCACGTAGTGGATTAGTCTGCAAGGGGGAAAAAAGTCCAACATTTCTACCAGAATTAAAGAGCAGTAGTTAAGAACACACACAGGCTGTATGTTTTGTGTGCAGAAAGATTGATAGAGGGCATGAATTAATTAATGTAAGAAGCTCAGGGGTTTGATCTTGAGCCTGTCATGGAACTGGAAGAGGCCTCATAAGCCATCGAGTCCTACCCTCTGCTCAAGGCAGGGCCTGCAACTAAAATGTCCACAGGAAGTAGTTAGCCAGCCTTTTTTTTGAGAAGGAGACAGCTCTTGCGTTACCTCAAAGGTGCAATCATGGCACTCCTCAGACTTCTCTTCACCAAAGCTAAACATGCCCAGCTTCTTCAACATCTTCTCATCTGTTTTATATTCCACATGTCTTATCATCATACTTGCCTTTCCTTGAACCTGCTACTTCTCTCTCTTTCTTAAAATGATATGCCCAGAACTGAATGCAGAGGCCTGACCAATGCATGGGTGACACAAGCCCTTGAGATGCTACTAACTCAGAAGCAGATTTTAGTAAATTCAGAGGCACTGACTTTCCTAAGTGTCCACAAAGTTCTACAATATAGTTGTGAGTGTGCATTTGTGACATACTGCATGTCATTTATAAATAGCCGCAATTCTCCAACGCAATTCTGTGGTAGGCCAGGACCAGAAAGCATGTTGTTACACAATGCTGAGATCATACATGTGATTTCAGGTAATCATGGTCTAGCAGGGATCATATGAAACGGAGGTCTTACAGTAAGGTGTGCATGTAATGTCATGTGTCCATTTAATAACAAGAACTGAAAAGATGCTTCATAAAGAAAACTACTTTAGCATGTAATGAATTCATTCTACCAGAGCCCCCTTTCTACCTGAGAAATTATAACATGACAGGTATAAAAATGAAGCCTTTACTAAATAATAAATCATTTCCAAGGCTTACTTAAAATACTGTAGGTTTAAAAATCAAACATTTATTGATACCAAATTGGCATTTGCAATGCTTACTAAACAGGCTGGTCTTTCTTTTTATGAAGTACAACATATGCATCCTCTGCAGAGTCCACTGTAAATACTGCACAATAGATATGTATAAACGGCTATAAAGCTGTCACTAGGTTATTATCAGATTTTTCATGACCCCAACATCACGCTTTTGTGTGTGTGTGTGTCAGGAGCGACTTGAGAAACTGCAAATTGCTTCTGGTGTGAAAGAATTGACTGTCAGCAAGGACATTGCCCAGGGGATACCCAGATGTTTTACCATCCTGTGGGAGGCTTCTCTCATGTCCCATGAGATGCTGAAGATGACAGACAGGAGCTCACCCCATCCCTAGATTTGAACTGCCAATATTTCGGTCAGCAGTCCTGCAGGCACAAGGGTTTAACCCACTGTGCCACTGGGACTCCAACATTGAGCTAAGGAGTCCCCATTTGGTGTTGGGGACCAGTTGAAGAAGCCTTCTAGAAGAGAACACTGGGTCTCACAAAAGTGTGTAGTTGTTTATTGCCAATTTAAGTATTCGTCGTCCCCAAAACAAGGAAATTGTACCTCAGTTAGGATACTGAAAGTTGTCTAATATGAAGGATCCCATATGCGGTAGAGAAAGGCTGTTTTAATACCTTGCTGCCACCAAGGATTGTGGTGAGGGCTCGTCTTATTCTCTAGGCTGGGCAAAGTGTCAGGGAACTTTTGTATAAAAAAAACTGAAGAGGTTTCTCTTTAATTACGCTGCCACCATTCACACAGGGAGGATTGAGACACCGGGAGGCAATGATGAATTTGAACGAAGGAACAAAGTTTATTTTAACAACTTGTGAGAGATTCACAGGCACTTCTGCGTAATGGTTATGAGGCATTGGAGCGTGTGGTTACTTAGAAAACTTGCACAATGCTTGAAACAAGTTACAATCAACGTAGCACCCCAGATAATACTGTGCTAAAGTATTATCTGCTGACTACAACTACCTGACTCTGTTTCCTCTCAGAGTCCTACAAAACCCAGCACAAAGCTGCTAACTCTCTCAAGAGCCTAACTCACTCTGACCTTCTCTGTCAGAGACCAACCATCAACCCCCTCCAGAGTTCCGTGGCCTTCCTAACTGCCTAACTGCTCACCAACTGTCAATTTTCAAAGTTCCAACCGACATTTCACCCCTGGTGCCTAGCCTAACTGCCTACTGGCTCTCTAAGGTTCTAATTCCCTTTCCTAGGTTGTCTCCAACTCAGCCTAACCTGGGAAACCTAACGTTAAAATGGCCGTTCATCCAAAACAGACCATCAACTGGCCAAACCGCCAAAAAGGGCTTTTCCTCCTGGGCTTCTTCTGGCTCAAAACACAGGCATTTCGTCACACCATACCACCTCTTTCATGCAATTATGGTCCTCAAGGACCCTTAGATAAAAGAAACCTACATCAGACCACTTTGGAACTAGTTTGATTCTGCTGCACACCTAGACTCAGTATGCTTCCCTGTGCAGCAGTGTAGTCTATGCCTAATTCTGTGGCAAATAACACCAAAGGTGCATCTATAGTGCCCAGTGCACTATACATCACACCATGTTAAAACAGTGGCTATAGCTGTCAATGAGACATGCCTCATTATCACAGGATGTCTATGCCGCACACCACTGGAGAAATTATACAGTTTAGCTGGATTTTTTTCCATGTCAGGATCAACTTGAGAAACTGCAAGTCGCTTCTGGTGTGTGAGAATTGGCTGTCTGCAAGGACGTTGCCCAGGGAATGCCCGGATGTTTTACCATCCTTGTGGGAGGCTTCTCTCATGTCCCCACATGGGAAGCAGAAGCTGGCAAAGGGGGAGCTCATCTGTGATCTCCCCGGATTAGAACCTGCAACCTGTTGGTCTTCAGTCCTGCTGTCACAAAAGTTTAACCCAGGGGTAGGGAACCTATGGCTCAGGAGCCAGATGTGGCTTTTTTCATTATTGCATCTGGCTCTCCAGAGCAGCCCGGGCCTCAGTTTCCCAGCATGCAGTGGGGAGGAGTGATGCAAATGCGCTGCAACTGCCACTTCCGTGCCACCATCGACGCCTCTTCCTCATCCCTTACTGCTCTCGGGGCCCTGTCTCCCTTTCCTTCTTTCCTCCATTCTCCCTCCCTCCCTCCCTCTTCCTTCCTTCCTTCCTTCCTTCCTTCCTTCCTCCCTCTTCTATTCTTTTTCCCCAAATCTTCCTTTCCTTCTCCTTCCTTTCTTTTCACTTCCCTCTCTCCCCTTCTTTTCCCGTCATTATTTTACTTTTCCTCACTCCTTTTCCTTTCTTTTCCCCACCCTTTCCTTTCCTCTCTTACCATTTCCTTTCTTTTCCCCTCCTTGTCTCTCTCCTGCTTTTCTTTTCTTCCTTTTCCATAGTTCGTTCTTCTTTTCTTTCTTCCTCTCCCCTTCCTTCCTTTATTTCCTCTGCTGGGGGAATCCTTTTCTCATAGTATGTACGTATATACTCACATTTAGTTGAATTCAGTCTTAAAATATATATATTATATGGCTCTCACTGAAATAAATTTCCAAATATTTTGCTTTCATGGCTCTCTGAGTCAAAAAGATTCCCGACCCCTGGTTTAACCCATATGTGCCACCGGGAGCTCCTTTTAGCTAGCATTGCACCACCTGACATCTGTCGGGAATTAGCAGCCAACAATGAAAGGACCAAGGCAGTGACATCCCTGGCCCATCCTCTGTTCGGATATCAGCCAGCCTGCCAACAGCTTAAATCAAGAAACAGCTCCCGAAGATTGAGAGAGGTACTTGCAGGAAGACCACGGCAAGCAAGAATCCAAAAGTGGCATGTTAAAACCCACCAGCTTAATCAGTGGCTGAGACCGGATAAGAGACTCCCTCCTGGGCACAATGAAGATTGGGTGACCTGGAAGGTGCTGAACAGGTTGCACTATGGCACCACGAGATGCAGAGCTAACCTTAAGATAGTGGAGTTCACGACATGTGAGTATAGAGAAGAGCAAACCAGACCATCTACAACAATGCAACCTGGGCCCTGCCACATGCATAATGGAGGACCTTTTCACAGCCACACCAGAAGGACTCCAAGTGGCCAGCTTGTGGCCAAAGGAAATTTAGCATAATGCAAAGGTTTTTTAAAAACTTTGTGATTTTAAATGCATCTTAACTGTATCCTCAACTCACTTCTGACACTACTGCAGAATGAATACATTTTGGCCTTCCTTTAACTGCCCTGCAGCTAAATTCTGTGGACTCTAAGACTCAACTTGTATGCAGAACACATCATGTGATGTGCAGGGCTTGATGAATCTAAGGCTGTGGTTAAAATTACTGGAAGAAACATTAACAACCTTAGATATGCAGATGATGCCACTTTGATGGCTGAAAGCGAGGAGAAGCTGAGGAGCCTTCTAATCAAGGTGAAAGAAGAAAGTGCAAAAGCTGAGTTGCAGTTAAACATAAAAAAACGAAACAAAAAAGCAAGACTGAAGAGAGGGGCCAGGAAGGCACTTGCATCTTGCCTCTTGTATTGTACATATAATTAATATTATATTATATTGTATATACATATAATAATGATATTATAATGTAATACAATATAATACTAATAATAATAATATATTATAATTATATATTTTATATTACATGTAATATTAATACCTCTCCGTTGGCACCCCCTTGTTGTGGGGGAGCGGCTTGAGTACCCTAATAAAGTTGTGAGCTATGCTGGCCACGGCATAATAGCCACCGGTAGGGCCTCCCATGCTAGACAGGTCACAACCGAACAGTCTGACAAAGAGCATCAAAGGGCAGGATGGGCTCTCTAGCCTTTTGGCAACCATCCTAGGAGAAGGAAAACACTGATTTCAAACCCGGGCAGATGGTGCTCGTTTAACCCTGTAAGGTCAACATCTAGAGAAGGAAACTCAAACCAAACCTACAACCTGAGGACCTCGCTGCCACCGTCCCAGCTTGCTAGGCCCCGGCAGACGAACCTTTGGTTTAAAGGGTGAGGCCAGTTCTGTGCACACTGTGCTCCACCAGAAAGGTCCATTGCACAGGCTCGAAGAACACATCCAACCTCCGAATCAACGCGCTTGTAGAAAGCGTGGGATGAGTCCTTCCTGAATCTTCGTTCACGAAGAAAAGCCAAGAGAGAATATTACTAATAATATTATTATAGTATAATGTTATATTACAATGTAATATATAGTATTAGTATTGTGCTATGGCAATAATATAATATATGGTATTTACATTTTACTTGTAAACCGCTCTGAGTCCCCTTTGGGGTGAGAAGGGTGGCATATAAATGTCGTAAATAAATAAATAAATAAATAAATATGGCAACCAAACTGATCAATAACTGGCAAATAGAGGGAGAAAACGTGGAGGCAATGACAGACTTTGTATTTCTAGGTGCAAAGATTACTGCAGAAGCAGACTGCAGCCAGGAAATCAGAAGATGCTTACTTCATGGGAGGAGAGAAATAACCAATCTCCATAAAATAGTGAAGAGTAGAGACATCACACTGGCAACAAAGATCCGTATAGTCAAAGCAGTTGTATACTTGGCGCCGCCTTCTGCCTTTTTCGGCGCCCCCTCCCTTCCTAGGGCGGAGGGGGCGCGAAAGGAGGAGTAGGCGGCGCCAAGAGCAGAGCGTCACAGGCCTGGCGTGACGCGCTGCCCCTTGGCACCGCCTACTCCTCCTTTTGGCGCCCCCCTCCGCCCTAGGAAGGAGGGGGCGCGAAGGAGTAGGCGGTGCCAAGGGGCAGCGCGTCACGCCAGGCCTGTGACGCGCTGCTCTTGGCGCCGCCTTCTGCCCTTTTCGGTCGTTTTAGGAGGGGGCGGGGCCTGGGGTTGGGGGCGGGGCCTGGGGGCGGGGCCGAGCGGCCCCCCCATGGTCATCAGTGACCTCTTATCCGGCCCTGGACCCCGTAGAAGTTGGACAGCACTGCTATACAATGCTGTGTATCCCATACTATCAGTCAGTCAGTAGCCTTTATTTCAGTCAACAAACCATCGGCTACGTTAACTATTGATATAATAATCATGAAGATGTACTGTCTTATAAAATGTATTTTATTTTAATGTTTAGACAGTGCACTTTTAAAGTCAGCAAAGTCAAGTACTAAATACAGATGGAGAAAATTAGGTAGTTCTGGTGTTTTTTCTGCATGACAAAGCATGCAGAAACATACCATGTGCTGTTAAGAGGGTATAAGTCAATTTCTTTTGTGAGTTTCAATCATTATCTTATTCTGTTAATAAAACTATTTCTACCTAACGTTTGAGTTTCAAGTTTTTAATGAAGTGTCCCTTATTTTTGTGAAAAATCCCGTAAATGTCCCTTATTTCTTATATCAAAAAATGGCAACCCTAACCCTGCATATCAGATATATTTAGATGATGATTCATAACAGTACCCAAATTACAGTTATGAAGTCGCAACAAAAATAATGTTATGGTTGGGGGTCACCACAACAGGAGGAACTGTATTAAGGGGTCACCACATTAGGAAGGTTGAGAACCACTGCGGTTAGGGCCGTAGCCAGGCTTTTGCTTCGGGGGGCTGAGTTTGGTTGGGGGGGCTGAGACTGGGTGGAAGAGGGTCTACCCTAGCAAACCTTTTGTATTGTTATCCCAATAACGCCATGAATGTGGGATATAATGAGCATGGTGATCAGATCATGATATGAATAAACATAACAGTTTAAATAATGTACCAGTAAGGCCTGTTCGCGGACCACCCTGAGAATTTCGGGGGGCTGAAGCCCCCTTAGCCCCCCCCCCTGGCTACATGCCTGACTGCGGTAGAGTTTGGCGAGAGGTTGAGGGCATTCCTGAGCAGGTAATTGCCCCCCTACATTGGGAAGAGCAGGCTTTCAGACCTGGTGAAAGCGCAGCTCCCAAACCTCACAGCGCAGCTGGGGGATCCCTATGCGAAAGTCTGAAAACAATGGGCTCAGGCCCCTGGCCACGTGGGTGGGAAGTGCTGCTGCTGGTAGTGAGTGCCCCGGGCGGGCTCCTGGCGGCATCTCTGAAGGCACCGCCGCTCGCGCTCTGACGAGACAAAGCAGTGCCCCTCCTCCTTTCCCCCCACCCTCCTCCCTCTCCCTCAAAAGCACCGCGTGCGTTGAGCAACGGCCATCCCGACCCCGCCCACTTTCGAGCGCAGAGGGGCCTCGCGCAAACACCCTCCTGGCCTCCGCTAAGATGCGGGAGTGCGCATGCGCAGAGCCGCCCCCAGCCCCCCCTCCTCCCCTCGCGTAGGAGGGAGGAGAGGAGGAAAGGAGGCGTTCTGACTGGAAGTGGCGTACGTGCAGCGCGGAGCTGGAGAGTGGCGGCGCAAGCTCCGCCCCCTCGGCGCGCGAGAGGACAGAGAGAGAGAGAGAGAGAGAGGAGGGACGGTGGCTCGCGCCGGCCACGAAGGAGGCGGAGGACGTCGACGGCAGCAGCAGGAGTGACCAGCCCCGCGGACTTTCTCTCTCCCTCTCTCTCTCTCTCTGAGGGAGGGAGACAGCGGAGGAAGTCTGGGCGGGAGATGAGGCGCTCCCCTCCCTTCCTCCGGCCATGATGAAGCGGCGGCGGCAGCAGGACGACTGAGGCGCGGGCTCGGTGGCTTGGCGGGCGAGGAGGCCGCGCTGAGGAGCGCCGCCTGAGGGGTGTGGGACGAGCACGACGGACGGCCATGATGAAGTGAGCGAGCTGGGCGCTTGGCCTTCCGGAGGAGGAGGAGGCGGAGGAGGCCTCCGCCGCCGCGGAGGAAGCTGAGGCGTGGGACGCGGCAGCATGGCCAATGACAGCGGTGGGAGTGGCGGATGCGGCCAAGGCGGCGGGGGAAGCAGCTGCAGCAACGGCAACAACGGCAGCAACGGCAGCAGCAACGGGCCCAACAGCTGCACCGCCAGCAGCAGCGAGCGGGACCGGCAGTACTGCGAGCTGTGCGGGAAGATGGAGAACCTGCTGCGGTGCGGGCGGTGCCGCAGCTCCTTCTACTGCAGCAAGGAGCACCAGCGCCAGGACTGGAAGAAGCACAAGCTCATCTGCCGGGGAGGAGGAGGAGGCGGCGGCGGAGGAGGAGACGGGCACAGCAACAGCCGCCCCCACGCCGCCGCCGAGGAGGCCAAGAAGGGAGCCCAGCCCCCTCCTCCTCCCCTTCCCCTTCCCCCTCCCCTCCCTCCCGCTGCCGGCCCAAACGGGGAAGGGGGGGACGCTGCGGCCACCAACAACCACGTTGCCAAAGCGGCGCCTGAGGAAGAGGAGGAGGAGAAGGACAAGGAGGAGGAGGCGGCGGCGGCTCCTTCCCCGCCTCCCCCCCGGGAGCCCGGCCTCCTCTACCGGGACAAGTCCAACTTGACCGGCGAGGCGTCGCTGCGGCGCAACGGGCAGATGAAGTCGCAGGTGCCCCAGCGGCTGGCGCTGGAGTACATCGTGCCCTGCATGAACAAGCACGGCATCTGCGTGGTGGACGAGTTCCTGGGGCCCGAGCTGGGCGGGCGCATCGAGCAGGAGGTGCGCGCCTTGCACCACACGGGCCGCTTCACCGACGGGCAGCTGGTCAGCCAGAAGAGCGACTCCTCCCGGGACATCCGCGGGGACAAGATCACCTGGGTGGAAGGCAAGGAGCCCGGCTGCAAGGCCATCGGGAAGCTCATGAACAGCATGGACGATCTCATCCGGCACTGCAATGGCAAGCTGGGCAACTACAAGATCAATGGCAGGACGAAAGTGAGTGGCCCTCCCTCCCCCTGCTCCCTATTTTTATCATTTATTTATTTATTTATTCGGTTTTATATTCCGCTCCTCCCTGCAGGCTCGGGGCGGATCACAACATGCAATAAAAACATACAATAAAAACATCGAGCATACAGTGGTAAAATAGACAGAGATTATAGTTCTTAAACTCAAGGACATGAGCATGCCATTTACAGTTCGGATTTAGCTAAAAGTAAGCCTAAAAAGGGCAGTCTAAAAGCAAGCCTAAAAAGGGGGCGAGCTCTGAGATCGCACGAGTATGGTCTGGAAGCGAGTTCCAGAGCGCAGGAGCCGCGGCGGAGAAGGCTCGCGGTCTCGTAGTGGACAGATGGCAGGAGCGGATCGATGGAATGACCAGCAGGTTCTGCTCTTCCGAGCGTAGTGATCTCGGGGGAACATATGGGGTAAGGCGGTCCCTCAAGGCAATCCGGTACTCGATAGGGAGCCAGTGCAGTTGCCGCAAGATGGGGGTGATATGCTCCCTCACTGGTGCTCCCATCAGCAAGCGAGCGGCAGCATTCTGCACTAGCTTGAGTTTCCGGATTGTCGACAGGGGAAGGCCAATGTAGAGGGCGTTACAGTAGTCCAGCCTCGAGATGACCGTCGCTTGGATCACCGTGGCCAGGTCGTCCCTGGACAGGTAGGGTGCCAGTCGCCTAGCCTGTCGTAGATGGTAAAACGACGTCTTGCTAACCATGGAGACTTTCAATAACCATTTATCCTATCAGGAGCGAACCGAGGGTACCCTTGTAATGTATTTAAACACACACAAAGTTTAAAAACCTTTGGCATTATACTATTTATTTCACATATTTGCATCCCATCCTTCTCACCCCTGGAAGGGGACTCGCAGCAGGCATTCATTCAATGCCAACAACCATAGTAAATGATGAAAGCAATTACAAACAATTGAAAACCATGTACTAAAACATTGTTTAAATCACACTCCAGGTCATTCTAAATGTCCTTTGACCGGTAGCTGGCCACTTGGAGTACCTTTGGTGTTGTTATAAGGAGGTCCCCCATTGTGCATGTGGCAGGCCTCAGGCTGCGTTGTAATAAGTGGTCTGTGGTTTGCTCTTCTCCGCACTTGCATGTTGCGGACTCCACTTTGTGGCCTATTTCTTAGAGTTGGCTCTGCATCTCGTGGTGCCAGAGCACAGTGTTCATCGCCCTCCAAGTCGCCCTATCTTCTGTGTGCCACTGATTAAGATCCTAGCTTATATCCTGCCACTTTTGGACTCTTGTTTGCTAAGGTGTTCCAGCAACTATTTTTGTAAATCTTAGAAAACCATTTCATGATTAAAAGCGTTGGTGTGCTGGCTGATATTAGAACAGGGAATGGGCTGGAGATGTCACTGCTTTGGTCCTTTCATTATTGAACGCTACTTCCTGGTGGATGTCAGGTGGTGTAATACTGGCTAAACAGTATAATTTCCTCAGTTCTTGTCCCCAAAGGCAGTGGTTCTCAACCTGTGGGTCCCCAGGTGTTTTGGCCTACAATTCCTAGAAATCCCAGTTGGTTTACCAGCTGTTAGGCTTTCTGGGAGTGGAAGGCGAAAGCATCTGGGGACCCACAGGTTGGGAACCATTGCCCTAAGGGCACCTTTTCATGCAGAGCCAGCAGGGATGCTCTCGGGCTTTACTGACCTCTGGATATAATCACTCTTCCTCACATCATTCCACCACCTTTGAACCAGACATGAGCAAACTTGGGCCCTCCAGGTGTTTTGGACTTCAACTCAATCAATTCCTAACTGACCCCTGGGTATAATAACTCTTCCTCCTGGGATGCTGTGAATTTTCCGGGCTGTATGGCCATATCCCAGAAAGGGTTCACATCTATGGCAGGCATCTTCAGAGGTTGTGGAGTCTAAAATCAGGTCAGTAAATAAAAGAGCAACACTCAAAAAGCAAGGGGATTCCAGACAAGAATCAATCAGGGCCATCTAACACCTCCCAACAATCAGCCAGGCTTTGAAGCTGCAAGGCCATTCAGTTAATCAAGGTGGCCAATTGCTACATTCACACCTGCCTCAGACGGACAATAATTCTTTCTCCTACCCTGGACATTCCATAGATAAATATAGTTGGAAGTGTTGGCAGGCCCTAAATGGTTATTGTCTAGAATTCCCCTGCTTTTTGAGTGTTACTCTTTATTTACTGTCCTGATTTTAGAGTTTTTTTAAAAAACGGTAGCCAGATTTTGTTCATTTTCATGGTTTCCTCCTTTCTGTTGAAATTGTCAACATGTTCCTCCCCATATCATTCCACCCCATCTAAACCAGGCACATGCAAAACTTGGGCCCTCCAGGAGTTTTGGTCTTCAACTCCCACCATTCCTAACAGCCACATGCACTTTCCTTTCCCTCTTCAGCTGCTTAAGCAGCTGAGAGGGGAAAAGAAAGGGTCTGAGGCTGTTAGGAATGGTGGGAGTTGAAGTCCAAAACTCCTGGAGGACCCATGTTTGCCCATGCCTGCTCTAAACCCATTTACTTCCAGGTATTACTTCTCAGAGCAACATTTGCAAAAGATGGGTACTTTGGAAAATTGGGAACTTTCATGGGAACTTAATACATGCTTGAATTGAATGAGCCTTGATTCCCAATAAATAGGCAGTGAGGCTCCTCCGAAAGGGATCAAACACATTGTTGTTTAAAGGTCTGCAGGAGGGTGCGCATATGCTTGTGGCAATCGGTGACCTCTCTCCATTGATTTCCCTCCTGCAGCTGATCAATATAATGATCGGGCTACAGAGGCAGTGATTGTAGCTATTGGAAGGAAACTCTTGGAAATTAGCATTTTGCTTTGTAATCAAATCAAACAAGTCGTAGTGGGCGTGGTCACAGAAGCAGTAAAGTGGAGTTATTCATGATGAGCAGTCTTCTCACTTGTCAGTCTCATTCTCAGCTATGGCTTACAGTTATGCTGAAAATCTTTGGTTGAAAAAGTTTATGAATCCTGTCTGAAACTATCTGTTGCACTAACTATAGTTGTTTTGATGTTGTTCCCTGTTTTTTCCCCAAAATACTAAAATAATTATTGAGTATCTAAAAACATCAAGGTCCAATAATAACAACAGCAACAACTTCATTTGTATACCAGTCCACCATCTCCCCAAAGGGACTTGTGACGGCTTACATGGAGACCAAGCCCAGCATACAAACAAAATTTACCAGCTAAAACACGGTTAAAACATAGTAACATATAATAAAATGCAAACAATCTAATTAAAACAATGAAGAATGGCAAAGTATAAAAAGTTGCAAAAATCTATGAAATCAACCTCAATAACCAGTAACCAGGAATATGGTAGGCATGGCAATCATCAAGGGACATACTTCATAGAAAGGATGTTATGCCACACCTCTTCGTTTAAAGGTGCCAAATGTATCAACACAAACGAATTAGGATTGTGGGATCTGGTGGTTTGCTTCATGTAAAAATTTGAAGCTCAAAAATGTTCTTGGAGGGTATAGTGCCCGTTACTCTATCTATGTATACTGTTTTGTGCTGTGTGTGTGTAATATAAAATTAACACCTATAGGAGCTGTGCTATCACATCAGAAGCATTTGGTGCCAGGAATATAACAATTCTATATATTAATGTAACACTCTCCCAGTGATTGCTTCATGACGACATCAGTGCACATTACCTTCTCGGGGCCTGTTTGTTTCAAGCCCTTTATGTTAATGTAACCTCTGGCGTTTGATTCATGACAACTTCAGTGCCTTCTCAAGGTCTGTTTTTTTTAATGTAAAATAACATTGTTGACAGAAGATAAACAAGAAAAAGCAACTGAATTTGAGGAACTGTTGTGACATGAGGAGTAAAGTTGTTCCTGTCCCACTTTTCTACACATCTTGGGACTAGGGAGAGGATTGATTATCATTGTACTTACCCATACATTTTGTCCATGTTCTGTCAGACACCTCTTGAAATGATTAGGCAGGTTTATTACTGTTTTAGAATATGTTATACAGCTGTTCTTAAAACTAGTGTGCCAAAAATGGGCATACAGCTAAATCAAGCAGTTCAAATATTTAAACACTTGCTTTATTAGATAGTTTAATATGCTGAAAGTTAGAATAAAAATACATAGAAGATTAATTCTAGTTATTGTTCCATGTGTATTCTTCGTCTTCCTAGAATCTCTTATCAGGCTTATGGTACTGCCAGTCCCTGGTTTGATGTGCCTTGGGGACAGGAATTGAAACAGGTCTCCTGCTAGCGTGTGTGTGTGTGTATTCACAGTGAGCAAATAAGGGACGATAAAACGGTCATAAATCAACATAGGGTTTTGTTTGTTTGTTTTGGTGATGTTATGAGTCAGTAGATTTCTTTATTTAATCATGTGTCACAGTTCTGTCTTGTATCCCAGAGTGAGAGTTTGACCTCTTAGAGTGATGTTTCAATGTTCCACTGAATATTCACAATATTCTCCACATCATTATATCATAAAGCTAGCCACAAGCCGAAATGAATCCTTGGGCCACAGTAGCTGTTTTTAGGAACCCTGCTTCCTCCTTAGGAACCCTGCTTCTTCTCTGGATAACTTAATGTCCAGAAGCTCCTACAGGTTATCAGTTGAATGGCTGTTACATGGAGCAACATTGAAGAAAGATTCTAGTAATGCTAACCCAGTTGGCCTAGTAATTTTCTTAATTATATAAACTATTGAATGCCTTGAGGTTATCTATGCTTATAACATTGTGTATGATCTGAGAACAAATACATCAAGACTTTTATTCCATTTATGTATTATTGGGGTTACAAAAATCTGTCCTCTATTTGCTGTTTGAAAGAGCATTCAGTGTTTAGAAGCTGAGCATGGTATTGAGAACTACTGTTTATAAGTAACTGTACCTAATTTACCTTATATTTACTTTTTTGAAAGTTCTAGTTTTCTTAATATAAGAACTGTGTAGTTTCTTTCTGTTTCCTACCTGTTAGGGATCATGTGTGATTTTCCTTAACTGGACTCACTGCTTATTAGATTACTGTATTGAATTTCTGACAAGTGAGTTAGCATCCAGACAGATTTCTATTTTGTGAATAAAATGGTCATTTGGTGAGTGGGTTAGCTAATCAAAACTAACAGAGTATACCTTTTCTAGAAGACAATTCCAGGTAGCAGTTGGATTTTATATCTTCAAAAAATGATGGATCAGTCATTGCATGCATCATCTCAGTTATTCATACAATCTAAAGATAGTCGTAGATACAATCTGAAATGAGCAAAGTACTCCAAAGAGCCTAATTTGAATGCCGGCAGATTTCTGGAAAACTGAAAAGGGTTGTATAGTATAACACTTCATTTGGTCTAATAAAAGCATTGCTCTAAAAGTATTTTAGAATGTCCCCTTGTAATCCCATGTCTTCTCAATAATTCAGTTATACTTTTTTGGGTGAACTTCAACATTTGCTTACTTACGGTAATATAATTGCCCATTATGCGGTCATCTTTCTGGTCACTAAGAGTTGCAGCATCAGAATAGTTTTCAGTACCTCAGTGTTTTTTTTGCATGTATTAGTGGTGCCCAGGTCATAACTTTACACCAGCACATTCAATAGTTTTATCTAATTTCAGAAATTCTCTGGAAAAGTGGCTTCAGAATTCTCTGGCAGAATGGTAAGTCTCGAAGCATCTACTCTGTAGAATTAATACAGTTTAACACCACTTTAGCTGCCTCAGCTCAATGCTAATGGGTCTAGTAGTTTTACAAGGACTTTCGCCTTCTCTGTCAAACAGGCCTGGTGCCTCAAACTACAGCTGCCAAGATTCCATACCATTGAGCCATGGAAATTAAAATGGTATGAGACTGAATTAATTTTACAGTGTAAGTGCACCCTCATTCCCAGTAGATGCAGGGAAAGCGGGTAGCAGGAGCAACAAAGACAGGAAAGAGTTGTCACAGAGAGTAAGGAAGTGAACTTGACAACATTTACCTCTTCCATCTACCACTGGCTTCAATTCTACCTGCTGCTGGTACATTGGTATCTTAACAGATTTACACAGACACATGGTTCACAGCAGAACAAAGTTTTCTCACCACTACTTTGAAGTATCTCCAAGGTCCTAGTCTGTTCTTTGTGCTGATCTTCAAAATTGTGCTGCTGTATGTGTAGACTGATACTGGTCGTTCTTGTAGTTTTTTCTCTCTTCCTGATGGCTCAAAACACTTCTGTTTGATTTTTTCTATACATTTCCTTAAGTACCTCTGTGTAGTGCACATATACATGTTCTAGGTCTTTTCTGAAACTCAAACCCAATTACTCTTGTTTGTCTTTTCTTATTGTCAAAGTGGAGAGTGTGTTTATTTAAGCAGACAAAAAAAGTATTGTGGCAACTTTAAGACAGATTTAATATTAAACTTTTAAAGTTGCACAGAACCTTAGTGATTGTTTTAATTCTTTTGTGTTGCTTCTGTGCTTGTAGTCAGCTTAGGTTAGGTTCTAATTGTCAGATTGTCTCTTCCCATTTGATAGTGCTTCATCTTCCTGGGTTTTTGTTTGTTTGTTTTTTAGTATCATGTTTTTTCTGTTTTGCTCAGTTCTCATACTCCACCGAAGTTTGTCTTTTTAATGTAACTAGTAATCCCCCATGCACAATACTTTTATATCTAGATTATATTTATCATTTGGCCAAATGTTAGTGTGAGGGTATCCTTTATCAACTTGACTGAAAGAATTGTATATACTTAAGCATATGTCAACATCATGTCTAAGCCTAGGGCAAGTTTTAGAGCCAAAAGTATAAATTTTGCGTTGTCCTGTGAGTAAATCAAGGATCAAATATAGGGGCATGCAACAAACCAATCTTTACTCCTTTTTAAGATGCATAAAGGGAAAATGCATAGGAAGAGCTAAAGAAAAGGAGAGACTGTTTATTTGAACAGTTACAGTGATGTGTGTGTAAATTATATTGCTGATCTTAAAATATCTACAAATACAGATATATAAAGGAATATTAATGAGGAGAAAGAATAAGAATGTAACCTGAATGAATAAAAAGAGGGGAGAGCATCAAGGAAATCAACCTGCTTCAATTAGGGAAGGTAATGGAAAGAGGTAAGAAGCTCCTGCACCATTACTACTCCCTTGGCCAAACTAGGAGGGGGGTGGGGTGGGAAATGGCAGCCCTCCCTCAATTCATCAATTAGATAAGGGAACCAGTTTGGTCTTGCAGTAGGCCCCCTGTTAAAATGGCCATTGTGGTCTCTCTGCAGAGCTTATGCAGAAAATCTTAACTAAAAATGGTTGCCACTGCTCCACTCCTCCTCGGGTGCCCAAAATGGCTCACCTGAACTCCTCTCAGACTTAAAAAACATTTTGGGGAAGGAGGAGGACCTGCTTTCATTTCTCCAATTTGGGCAAGGTAGTGGGATGGAACTTCTTATACCTGTCTGTTGTCACTGTCTTTGCATTGAGTTCCTGTTCTTTCATTGATCTGTGGTAAGCCAACCCACAAATTTTGGAACCATTGCTTGTGGGTCTAAGTAGGGATTAAAAAATGGTTTTTAATATATGAAGAGTAGATGATTACTTATTGGCCTCATTTTTGTTAAAAAGGACTTTCCTAAACTAATGCAGTAGTTTGCCTCTGTAGAACAGCCCCCCTTTGATAACAGCCAGAAATGAAACCTAAGGAATGTTGCTGTGTTAAGAATTAAATATGTTGACAGAGGAAACTATAGAGAAGCCTTAGTATTTCTTGTTCACTCATATGTAGCTTTAACTTTTAAAAAATCTAAAATTCAAAGCAAATGAACTGGGAAGTGAACATAATATAAAGAAAATGATCATTGCATGCTCTCAATTATATTTGTGTCGTCTAAAATACCTTTTGTTCTTATTTAAACTCCTAAAACTTTGTTCACCTTTCTTAACTTTAGAGATCAGTCATGTATACATATGTGTTGTTTGAACAGGATGGTATTTAACCATTGTTGAGATTATACTTGAGAAGTTTGACCTTCCATCGGGTATGCATGCTTCTTGTTGCCATTCCTTAGTGAAGTTCATTTTTCAAATGTATACTTGAGATCTAACCCAGCTGAACATACATCAATGAATAAAGGACGGGATCCAGTCTAGATATAAAGATGACTTGTGGCTTTGAAGTTTTGTTTAAATATTAAAACATGCTTTTGAGGCAAGTAAGATGAAAATAGCCATGTCGGGAAAAATAGCTTTTTAAAAAATTGTCTTCATTTAGAAGGTTGTCTGTTTTGCTGCCTACAGCATTTGCAACTCATGGCTGGAAAGAGACTGTATTGGTGTTTTGGGATTTTTGTTATAATTGTTACTTTTAATCTTTGGAGATTGCAGTGTGTTGAAAACATATTCTACTGCTGGAAAACAGCTTCTGCATATTGGACAGCTTCTACATATCTGGTGGCTACACATGATGCTTTTTGAAGGAGTAAATAAAAGAAGGGAAGTGATCTTGCTTTCCCTCTGCTGGATAGGATTTAGAACATTATGTTCTCCTTCTTACAATACTAATATTTCTAGGAGAGATTACTACTTGTTTGGTTTTGTAAACTGTTAGAAAAGTGGTCTGTCCTTTTAGAAGATAAAATACTGCCCTGCATATTAATAGGTAGAAGCCACAAGGATATTTTGGTAAGAGGATCATACATAGATACCTATGTTCTGGCTTTTATTTATTAATACACATTCCAGTGTCCACATTATTATCACAGTATGACAGCGAGCAATGTATATTATTGTGAGATAAACTGAGAAACAGAAAAAAGAATAAAGAAAAATAGAGTACATAAAGTGAATAGTTGCCAGTTTAGCATACTTAGTCACCAGTTATCAAGGGTTCAGGAAAACAGAATTTGGTTCTTATTGTAGGAATATTGTTATCTAATACTATCTATAGCAGAGTAGAGTACAGCGTAGCCAGTGTTATATATGAGTTATAGTAGGAAGCAGGTGAGAAAATGCACAGTATACTCCGTTAAGGTGTTCGTTTTTTTTAAGGTGAAAGCTATTTTTATTTTAGGAAATAACACATCCCGACAAAAACATTTTTTTCTTGGTTACTTAATTTTTGGACCCTTTCTTGGTTATTGGGGGCACTAATTCAGAAAATTGTGTTAGATAGACTGCATCAACTCTAGATGTGCTTGAATTTATACAATTTTAGCTTGTTCTTTAAAAGACCTTCTGCAGAATCTTATTTGAATGGGAAATGTATGTATTTAAATTACCACTTTTTATGCATAATTACCTTTGTTTCACAATTATCTATTTCCCATACTTTTCTTAAATTTAAGCTTAAATGACATAGCACATAAGTTACCTGTACATACCATGAAAAAACTGAAGACAAGAATTGTCCACTGATCAAACTATTTATAAATGATCCACGTTTCATAGTATCAGTGAATGAAATCAAATCATGTGCCTGGTCTTTATTTGTTCTTGTGAAAACCTTTCTTGGCAACAAGAAGGTAGGCAACTACACACATTTAGTAGAGGATATGCTCTTTCATTTCCGTAACATGAGTGTTAAAAGTCCATTATCTGCACAGACACTTAGGGCTCCACAGAGCACACTTTGAGAACCCTTGGGCCAGTGCAATACATCTTGCCTATGTGGTTCTTCTATGAACTAGGATGAATAGTGTCATTAAAGATGGCCTAGAAACTCAGAGACAAATTAATTAAATTTTATTCCTTGATTTGTTTTTTTCTACTTATCTCTTTGTTGCATTATATACATTTATATATATATATATATATATATATATATATACATATATATATATATATATATATACATTTATATTCCGCCCTTTTCACCCCACAGGGGACTCAGGGGGCGGAATACAACATATATATAGCAAACATTCAATGCCAGGACCTAAAACCATAAATGTATACAAACATTAAAATCACGTATATCCACTTTAAAATCAGTTGCTTAAAAACCATCTCAGGACATCATTCTATTATTGCCTAATTGCACTGTCCCAAAGGCTTGATCCCACAGTTAGGTCTTCACCATCCTTCACCACATTTAAGTACATTTTTTGTTAAAATTGATGGAAATTTTGAAAACCACATTTCAATTTATAAAGTGGTCACATCTGGAAATAATTATCGTAACATTGTTACTGGAAATAATTATCATAACATTGTTGTGTGGTTAAAAAACCCTCCCAAAACAAACAAACTCAAGTGTTTGAATCTTTCCCCCCAGTTCAGGTAATAAGATGTTATTCCCTTAGAGTGAAGGCAGGAAAGGGGTTGCTTCTCCTGTGTATACTTTCAGATCAGGAACTTTCCTTAGTTGTTTGTATGTATGCATGCATGCATGCATGCATGCATGTAATATAAATGTATATATTTGGAGAACTTGTGCAATAGATGGATATAGAATGAAGTGCAATGACCATAGGAACGGCTTAGATTATGCTTGTGGAACACATGATTAATTATGAATGTATTGTTTTAAATGTTTTGATGTATTTTTAATGTAATTTTATTCTATTTTAAATGTTAATTTTAGTTGTACATTGTTTTAAGGCATCAAATAGTTGCCTATGTTTAAAGCCGCCTTGAGTCCCTTCCAGGGTTAAGAAATGCAGGGTTAAAATGTCATAAATAAATAAAGATTATAAATCTATGTGAAACTGAGTACAATACAGTATAAATACAATAAATAAACATATTTTAATTTTGGCACTGCTAATTTGATTTTGTAATCTTCTTTGAGCAAGTACTTTGCTTGGTCAGTTTTTGACAGGAAAAGAAGCTTTGTAGGTTTTCTCTACCCAAGGAAGGAAATCTATTTTGACATAAAAGGGGTGTGGTATTAGTTGTGAATTATGAAGGAAGTGGAATACTTTTGTATTTATAGTATTCATGCAATTATGCAAGGAATTAGCACTTCTTTGAAAGTCTTTACATAGATGTATTCCCCATATTTTAAAACTAATATTTGGACACAGGGAACATGCAGCCATTATTAGTTGCTTCAGCCATCGTGATCAACACTAGTTTATTATGACTGGAATGAGTAGTGGGATCAGATGTTCCCAAACCAAGAATATTTAGCAGTTCTGCAGCTTACGTCTTTATTTAAATTCAGCAAACTACTTCACCCACTTCATAACTAATATATTGTAACAATTTATAGTTCATATTATTCAACATTTTGCACTTTGATAATGATATAACCTGCAAATGGAAGTAACAGCTTTTAATTTATTCTACTTTGGTCAGACCATGATAAGCTTGAATGTGTCCAGAGGAGGGCGACTAAAGAGCTGGGCATGTTTAACCTGCAAAAGAGAAGGCTGAGGGGAGACATGATGGCCATGTATAAATATGTGAGGGGGAGTCATAGGGAGGAGGGAGCAGGCTTGTTTTCTGCTGCCCTAGAGACCAGGATGTGGAACAGTGGCTTCAAACTACAGGAAAGGAGATTCCACCTGAACATTAGGAAGAACTTCCTGACTGTGAGAGCCATTCAGCAGTGGAACTCTCTGCCCTGGAGTGTGGTGGAGGCTCCTACTTTGGAGGCTTTTAAACAGGCTGGATGGCCATTTGTCGGGGATGCTTTGAATGCGATTTTCCTGCTTCTTTGCAGGGGGTTGGACTGGATGGCCCATGAGGTCTCTTCCAACTCAGTGATACTATGATTCTAATTTTTCTATTCCAATCTGAATTGTGGAGAGAACATATTGGCCTAGCACTTACTGTGAATAATTTCTATTATAAATCGCAATCATGGATAAATGGCTCTATTTTAAATGCTGAAATAAATGTTTTAAACAATATTTTCTTGAATAAGTGCATGTATTTTTCAACCTTTGCTCTGTTGCTTTTCCAAAACTTGACAGATGTAATGGATTACAGAAATTGGTACTGTTCCATTATCTGGGTTGAGGCCACCAGCGGATGCTAGAGAGAAAAGAGTAGTCAATTTTAGGAAGGGGAGAGGGGTTATTGTTTTACTGTTATTTACCCCAACCATGTCCCCGTTGTGGAAACAACCCTTGTTTTAGAAATGGGAATTTGGGAACAATCAGCGAAAATGGGGGAAATTGTTTTCCTCATACAACTCCCTCCAATAAAATGGATTCTCCTCTCTCTAGTGCCCCCTGGTGACCTCCGCCTGGGTAATGGAACAGTACTTGGAAATCACTGCATTGTCATGATTATTTTCCCATTAAGATATGCTAATACATAAAGCTAAGATAACAACTTCTAATATTCACCTGATTCTAAAATTGTTAAAATTCTTCAGAGATATTATTAGTAAGTACAGCAAATGTATATATATATATAGAGTATAAATCTATATTGTTCTGCCACTATAATCAAATTGATACAACTAAATATTAGTTTTAAAAGGGAAAAAAATCTTACAAAACTGCCTTGCTTTATTGTCCCAAATTGCTCATGGTCCACAAAAACGTCCTTTGCATCTCAAGAAAAATGATGTTCTGTAACTCTTCCTGATCACATTTCTGAATGCTGAAATTACGTTTAACATCCAAGTCTGATGAAGATATCTGAGAGCTGCAAAATCCTATATAACATATTTTGCACCTTTTAGTTGGGTTAATAGAGGTATTACCTAATAGAGGTATCTGGTAATCCTATATGTTTCTTTATGATCAATATAGCTATCCCTGGATGTAGTTCTTTCTGTAATGAGCCTGCTGCTGCTATTTATTATTATTATATTCATTTATTTATTTGTATCCTGCCTTTCTGTCAAGACTGAGACCCCAGAGCAGCTCACAACCTTTAGAAATATACAGTTAAAAACCTACAAAATATAAGTAATTAAATTAAATTATTCAGGTAACATTTCATTAAAATGAGTATGTAAAAGCTGTCTATTTAGTAGCCTAAATATCTTCAAGGCACTAATTATGTTTCACCTTGGAAGCCAAGCAGAATCCATCCTTGGTTGGATATGGCCAATCACTGCTATTTTGGAAGAACTAGTAAAAACCGCAGCTTGAGTTTTTCTTGCCTAAAAAAGCACTATGAAATCTATAGGGTCACCATAAGTTGACAGATGACTTGAAGGGTGTACACACACAACATAATGGATCGTATAAATCTTTAAACATAACAACAACAACACACTTTATTTATATTCCGCTCTATTTCCCCCCGAGGGGCTCAAAGCGGATTACAACATATACAGATAGGCAAACAATCAATGCCTTAATACAGTGGAATAACAGCATTTAAAGACTCCTTCTTTTCCTCTCCTCTAAAACCCTTCTATTGGTTTCATATTAATTTTAAATTTATAAACAATAGTTATGTAATTGTTTTCATATTCAGTCATTAGAAGCAAAGAAAGAGCTGCAAAGAGACTGTGATCCCCTCTTGTTCGTTCATTAATTGTGATTGCTAAAAGATTTCTAAGGCATACTCTCTGTGTTTATTTATTTATTTATTTATTATTTCGACTTCTTAGTCGCCCCTTCCAAGTGGCTCGGGGCGACTCACAAATCATTAAAACAGTTACAATCATTAAAAACACAGTAAAACACAATAAAAACACAATACATCACACATATTAAAACATGGTTGGATGTGGGGGTTACATCCATAGTTGGGTCAGACTATGATGTTCCAGTATTCCAGACAAAATATCTACATTTATAATGTGTATGTATATGTGTGACTTTAAAAGTCCAGGGAGTAGTAGTATCTCCAACCATTGAATATTAATCTACTTATTATATATGAAGTGATTTTCAGTTTAAATTCAGTTTGAGTATAATCCAACAAATAGTATCATTATTCATTATTTTAATGTGTAGACTGCCATGTCTCAGGAATCCAGCATAGATAACTTAAAAAATCCAGAATAGCATATTCATTAACATGTAAATTATATGTATGCTCAAAGTTTTTTTTGATATTTTTTGGGTGAATAAGTACTTGTTCACTCCCTTTCGCATTGTGTTTGGGGAGGATGGCAGCAAGCAAGTAGGCAGGCAGAGAAAGGTTCTTCCTTCCCTTTGTCCAGGCAGCATAGCACATATGAACAGCAGGCTTTTGTGTACAGGGAACCAGCAGACCGCTACGGTGGCAGTGCAAATTATAGTAAAGTGATCCTGTTTGATTTTGGAAGCTAAACAGTCAGCTTTAATTAGTACTTGGATGGGAGATGGCCAGTTGATACCCCCAGATGCTGTAGGCTATATTTCAGAGGAAGGAAATGTCCCAACCAACTTGCCTATGAAATTCATAAGGTCACCATAAGTTGACAGACAACTTCAAAGCATATAACATACGTTTTAGTAAAAAGTGTCAAGCGGGAACTTTTGCCCTTGGTGAAAGGTGTGTTCTCTGTAAGGAAGTTTGGTTTTATAAATAAGTATTGATAGTTTAGCAAGACTAATTTTGTTTTCTCACTTTTTTTTCATGCTCCCAAATGTACAGTATAAGATGTTGTGCGGCTTTTTCCTAGGAAAAGGAGTCTAAGGCAGCAGTTTTACTTTTTAAGATGGCAGTTTTCATATAAATAACCTATTGGTCTCTTGAAACATTACAAAAGGAAGGAAGGAGGAGAAAAATTGTGGCAGTACTTTTCAGATTAACTGGTTTTTATTTTTGCATGAGCTTTTATTAATATAAACCCACTTCTTGAGATGCAGCACTGAGTGGTATTCAGGCCTCTGGTATAAAACATACTTATATAGTTGGAGTGGTAAACTGTAATAGCATTGAGAAAGATGCATTCAAAACGATCACTGAGAAGTTTCCTTTCATTATATGAGTTCTGTTATAAATATGAAGACTCTTGCATTAATATATATAGTGTGGCATGAAGCCATAATCTTTGTTCATACCTTTTCTAATGGATTGGAACATTATTCAATTTTGCAGTTTTTTGTATAGTATTCCTTTGTAATTTCCTGTTCAAGAACCTCAGCCTGTAAATCACTGTGTGATGAGGAAGGTTTAAATTTTCTGCAGTTGGTATTTGGATAAGTTGAGTATCTCTTACCTGGAATTCTAAAATCCAAAATTGTCCACATGCATGGCTAAGATACTAACACCTATGCTTTCTGACGGTTTACTGTACACAAGTGGTTCCCAACCTTTTTCTTTTTTGATCAGGAACCACTTTGACCAGGGACAGCTTAGACCACAGACCACTCTCCAACATTAGTTACCAAAAGGGTTACCAATCTGGTTTTGGTCAACTTTAGATTTAGTTGGGTTATTTGGGGTGCTGATTCAGAATTGGATAGACCACATCAGCTCTAGTTTTTGATACAGAACCTATGCTATCCAGTAGTCGCCATCTGCTCACCCACAGAAAACCATATTTAAAACTATAGAGCTGATGTGGTCTATCTAATGCAATTTTCTTAATCAGCACCCCAAATAACCCCAGGAACAGGCCTAAAATAAAAGACATCAAGAAAAGATTTTTTTGGTTGGGCTGTGTTATTATTTGTGGATTTTGTTAATGTTTGTGTAGAAAAAGGAGGGGGGCTGAGGTTGAAAAAAATACAAAAAGCAGAGCATGAGACCCAATAAACTGTCCCTAATAACTTCAACAACAACGACGATTATTTTGGGGGACTAAATAGGGTCTTACAAAGGGCTGCTTTCCCATTACAACTCTTGTGTTTGACAATGGGAGTTAATAATAATAATAATTTTAGGGGACTAAACAGGGTCTTACAAAGGGCTGCTTTCCCATTACAACTGATGTGTGGCAATGGGAGCTAATAGTAAAATAATAGTAATAATAACAACTACTTCAGGGAATTACACTGGGTCAAAGTGCAGCTTTCCCAACTGATGTATGACAATGGGAGATAATAATAACGTTGTCTCTCTCATTCCCTCGCACATGCCGCCAGGTGAGTCTTCTCCGCCCTGGCCTGAGAAGCCTCCCAAGGCCGAGAAAGCGCTGGCAAGGGCAAGAGCAATGGGCTGGTGTCTCCTTCCTTCCTTCTCTAACTCTACTTCTCTCTCCTCCAACGGCAGCACACACACCTGGCGCCAATTTTCCCCGCATATCTGGCGGACCTTATTTTAGGTCTTGCAGCCCACCAATGGGCCACGGGCCATGAGTTGGGAACCACCGCTGTACACAAACTTTGTTTCATGCACAAAATTACTAAAATTATTTTATAAAATTAACTTTAGGCTATTTGTATAAGGTGTATTTAAAGCATATGCACAATATCGTGTGTGTGTGTGGGTGTGTGTGTGCGTGCGTGCATGTGTGCATGCACACATACAGATATTCCAAAAATCCAGAACAAATGTAAAATCTAAAACACTTCTAGTCTCGGCTGTTTTTGACCTGTACTTCTTGATAGTGAATTTGCGTGTTCTCAGCTGGGAATGGTAAGTGTTTTGTGTGTTGTGGTCAGTGAGTACTTCAAAGTGTGTACAACAGGCATTAGCAAACTTTGGCCCTCCAGGGGTTTTGGACTTCAACTCCTGGCTGTTGGGAATTGTGAGAGCTGATGTCCAAAACACCTGGAGGACTGAGGTTTGCCCATGCCTGGTGTACAGTATATGTATGAATTTTTTATTTTATTTATTTCACGATATTTATATGCCGCCCTTCTCAAACCCGAAGGGGACTTGGAGAGGCTCACAAGCAAAATGCAAATACAATGAACTATAATTATCAATATTACATATCACATTGTACTATAACAATATAACATTGAACTATACAAATACAATAAACTATATTATTGCTACAGCACAACATCAATATTACATATCACATTGTGCTATAACAATATCACATATTTATTAATATTGCATGTAGCACAAAATATATAGTTATAGTATCATATTATTATTATTAGTAGTAGTAGTAATATATTGCATTGCATTTATTTCGCGCATTTTAAATCCCGTCCTTCTCAACTCCCGCAGAGGGACTCAGGGCGGCTTACATTGAGCCACATTAAGAGACTATTTCAACAATACAATAAAATCAGAGCATAGACATATAATAAAAACAGCATAATAAAACCATACGTAAGTCATTCATTAAAACAACAACCAGCCTCGTCAATCTTAACGTCAATCCAGATCGTCCTTATAAAGTGCTGCTTACATCTATTGACCAAATGCCTGGTCCCAGAGCCATGCCTTTACTTTCTTTCGGAAAGCTAGGAGAGAGGAGATCGATCTTATGTCTGTTGGGAGTGTGTTCCATAGACGGGGAGCCACTGCTGATAAGGCCCTGTCCCTCGTCCCCGCCAGGCTCATTTGAGTTGTTGACAGGAGCAAGAGCAGGGCCTCCCCAGATGATCTCAAATTTTGAGGTCGTAGAATGGTTTCTTGTTCCAGCCATAGGCCATGACATCAAATAATATGCAACCTTTAAAAGTACAATAAGCATTTTCCAATATAAATATTAAAACTTATTCCATATACAGGCTCTTTAAAATCATAGTAGCATTGACTTGATAACAATAACAAATGTCTAATTTGTACAGTATATGTAAGAATTGATACTTCTATTACATTGTGTAACACAATTTTTGTTCCGGGGTTATAAATGTCATTTCCTAATTGATTCTATCATAAAAACACTGAAAAGTTTATCAAACTGCAAAAAGCTTTGTGCTGGTCATCCTGCAGCACATTTTGCTTTTTCAATTAGTATCTCATAGAGCCTCAATAAAATCAACATAGTTTGTGGCAGCTACAAGTTTCTGGAGTATAACAGCTACCTTCAAAATAAGTGCCGCACAATTAAATAGGAAATAACACTTTCAAACTAGAAACAAGATTTTTTTCAAATTTTGTTACATAATGTTATTTATGTGACTGTTTTATGCTGAGTCATTTTGACATCTTACTAGATAAATGTCATGAATATTTCCATACATCTTGTATGAGTTGTCTGTTGCTGTCTTATATTTTGTAGCTGTAGTAACTAATTGGCTTGGTTTAGAATCCTAAAATCGGGATTCTAAAATCAAATGGGGGGGGGGGGATTTTTTTTGATTAGTATATTAAAGACTTACAAAAAAATTTGCAAAAAGTGCTAAAATGTAACTTAAGTACTAACGAAATTCTAAAGTGGTTCTAAAGTAGGAAAAGCAGGGAAACAGTTAAAAATCAAGGGGGGAACTTTCCCCTTCACCTCTGCAGCGCAATTAAGTGGAGCTGTACATGTATAACATAAATATAAGAGGTAGTAGCTACTAGCTCTCAGGGCAATTGTGAAAGTGAAGTACGATTCTCCCCCTTATTATTTCCCTGTCCCTCCTTTCTTCCTTCTCTACCCTCTTCTTTCATTCCTTCCTTTGCTCTTTGGTTCCCCATCCCTTCTTTTCTCTTCTTCGCCCCTCTTTCCCCCCCCACGCTCGCCGGCGCCCTCGCTCACCCCCCTCGCCTCTCTCTAGCCTCGATCCATGCCTCCCTTAACCCCTGCGAGTTCTCAATCGGAGTAATTTCCTCCTGTTTCCCAGGCTGTCCCTCAGAAGCGGAGGGACAGCCTGGGAAATAGGAGGAAATTCCTCCGATTGAGGTGTCTTTCCAGCTAAAATATAAGCCGGCCCAAGCCTGGGTCGGCTTATATTTTAGCTGAAAGGGGCCCCGCAGCGCCCTCTGCCTCTCTCTAGCCTCGATCCATGGATCGAGGCTAGAGAGAGGTGAGGGGGTGAGCGAGGGCACCTTTCCGCTAAAAATAAGCCGACCCAAGCCTGGGTCGGCTTATATTTTAGCTGGAAAAAGGGGCCGCGCCTCTCTGCCACTCTCTAGCCTCGATCCATGGATCAAGGCTAGAGAGAGGCAGAGAGGCGGCGCGGGCCTCTTTTCCCACTAAAATATAAGCCGGCCCAAGCCTGGGTTGGCTTATATTTTAGCTGGAAAGGGCCTCAATCGGAGGAATTTCCTCCTATTTCCCAGGCTGTCCCTCCGCTTCTGAGGGACAGCCTGGGAAACAGGAGGAAATTCCTCCGATTGAGAACTCGCAGGGGTTAAGGGAGGCATCCCTTAACCCCTGCGAGTTCTCACTGGAGGAATTTCCTCCTGTTTCCCAGGCTGTCCCTCAGAAGCGGAGGGACAGCCTGGGAAATAGGAGGAAATTCCTCGATTGAGCCCCTTTCCAGCTAAAATATGCCGACCCAGGCTTGGGTCGGCTTATATTTTAGCGGAAAGGTGCCCTCGCTCACCCCTCGCCTCTCTCTAGCCCCGATGCATGGATCGAGGCTAGAGAGAGGCAGAGAGGGGCGAGGGGGCCTTTCTCCTCCTCTCTCGCAGGCCTGTTATTGGCGAGAGAGGAGGAGGAGGCCCTCGCTCACCCCATCCATGTTTCTTTGCCTCTGATTGGCTAAAGGAAAGGTGGAGTGAAGGGGAGGGTATGTCCACCTGGTATCCATCAGCCAATGACAAAACACGCTTACTAAGGGCAAAGAAACCATACGAATGCTTTACGACCCAGATACAAAAATGGCGCCCCCAAGTGCCGTAAAAGAAAGTCTACTTCCTGGTTCGCGACAGCGATACGTAAAACATCAAAAGTCCCATTACATACGAATCTCTAACGAATCCATTTAATTTCCGTTTCATTTTTCCCATGCCTAGTAACTAACATATGGCTACATTGTTTTTATTCTGTTTGTTGCTATATCCACTTTGACCATTCTGATTCCTTAAAATTATATACAGGGCAAAAATAGTATTGGATATTTTGTATATTTTAATTTATATTTACCATTAATAATGCCATAATGAATGGTAATACTTTCAGATAACAAGCTCCCAGAAATACTTGTTTGGCCTACATAGCATTTTACAAGAGATTACACTGTCAAGAGTATTTTCCCTCACATTTATATTTTCCAAATTTCTACTTAATATCTATTGTAAAACCTTTTTTTTAAATCCCTCTGAAAAGTGCAGAACAGGTTGTTAAATTGAGTGCAACATGTAGAACTTCTCATTGTGCTCTTTCCATCATTATGTTTTTATGACCGTGGCTGAAAGAAAGGATAAAAGGAATCTTATTGTTTGCAAGAATACTTGTATTCATTCACTGACATAACTTATAATTGTCCCTTCATAGCCTCTTGCAATGATAAGTGATGCTTCTTGCTGTATAGTTGACTAAAATGACTATTTGAAGTTCTCTGTTTTTTCCCTAAAGCAGTTTAGAGTATGAAAATTCAGTCTTTGGAATGCAATTTGTTCCATTTGGTTATTGCAAATAATTATGTATGCCACTTAGAGGTTTTTTTACTTACAGTGAAAAGTAGTACCGTGTTTCCCCGAAAGTAAGACACCCCCGATTGTAAGACGTATCGGGGGTGTCTGGGGGGTCGGCTTATATAAGCCATACCCCGTATATAAGACGTACCTCGTCCCGCCGCCCCGCCGCCGCCGCAACCGGAGGTGTGCCGGGGCACACCTGTGGCACACCTCCGCGGCACACCTCTTCGCCAGGGCTCCAGGAAAGGGAGGGGGAAAGGAGCCAGGGGCGGGAGGAAGCGGCGACGCGTCACTGTGACGCTGCGATCCTCACCACGCCCCTGGCTCCTTTCCCCTCCCTGCTTGAGGAAAGAAGGGAGAGGGAAAGGAGCCAGGGCGTGGTGAGGATCGCAGCGTCACTGTGACGCGTCGCCGCTGTCCCGCCCCTGGCTCTCTTCCCCCACCCTTGGAAGGAAGGAGGAAGAGAGCCAGGGGGGGGAGAGCGATGACGCGTCACAGTGACGTGTCGTCCTTCTCCCGCCCCCTGGCTCTCTTCCTCCTCCCTTCCAAGGGTGGGGAAGAGAGCCAGGGCGGGGAGAAGCGATGACGCGTCACAGTGACGCGTCGTCCCCTCCCCGCCCCTGGCTCTCTTCCTCCTCCCTTCCAAGGGTGGGGAAGAGAGCCAGGGCGGGAGAAGCGATGACGCGTCACAGTGACGCGTCGTCCTTCCTCGCCCTGGCTCTCTTCCTCCTCCCTTCCAAGGGTGGGGGAAGAGAGCCGGGGCGGGGAGAGCGATGACGCGTCACAGTGACGCGTCGTCCCTTCTCCCCGCCCTGGCTCTCTTCCTCCTCCCTTCCAAGGGTGGGGAAGAGAGCCAGGGCGGGGAGGCGATGACGCATCACAGTGACGCGTCGTCCTTCTCCCCGCCCCTGGCTCTCTTCCTCCTCCCTTCCAAGGGTTGGGGAAGAGAGCCAGGGGCGGGACGAAGCGGCGACGCGTCACTGTGACGCTGCGATCCTCACCACGCCCCTGGCTCCTTTCCCTCTCCCTTCTTTCCTCAAGCAGGGGGGGGAAAGGAGCCAGGGCGTGGTGAGGATCGCAGCGTCACAGTGACGCTGCCGCCGCTTCCTCCCGCCCCTGGCTCCTTTCCCCCCCCTTGCCTGGAGCCCTGGCGAAGAGGTGTGCCGCGGAGGTGTGCCGCAGGTGTGCCGCGGCACACCTCCGGTTGCGGCGGTGTGGCGGCGGCGGCGTGGGCGTGGCGACGGGGTACGTCTTGGGTTATATAAGACGTACCCCGAAAGTAAGCCGTAGGGGGACTTTTGGGGGGGGAAAAGAAAGTAAGACGCTGTCTTACTTTCGGGGAAACACGGTAGGGATAGAAAAAATTAAAGTACTGTATATACTCGAGTTATAAGCCTAGTTTTTCAGCCCTTTTTAGGCTGAAAAAGCCTCTCTCGATTTATACTCAGGTGAGGGTTTTCGTGGGAAGGCGTTGGGCTGAAAGAAGAGCTTCTTTCAGCCCCATGCCTTCCAGCCAGGACCCCCATCTCTCCTCACAGCAAACCAGCTCTCCTTCCTCTCCTCCCTCATGCAGTGTGCACCTTCCTCTCCTCCTCTCTTGGTGCTAGATTTTCCCACTTTTCTTTATTCATAGCATTTCCCCCAAAATGTGTAGTTAAAATAATCTATAATGATTATTGGAAGGATACATAAGCACATTTACATTGAAGGTTAGAATAATGTTTTAATCAGAGTTGGACAGACTTATCTTAAATTACAGTTTTATGTAAATATTCAGAAATGTTTTGCCTACTGATGCCTCAATTAATGTAAATTTATTGTTATCAATTTTTATTTTGAAATTTACCAGTAGTTGCTACATTTCCCACTCTCAGCTTATATTTGAGTCAATAAGTTTTCCCAGTTTTCTGTGCTCAAATTGGGTGCCTCGGCTTATACTCAAGTATACGGGTAATATATGTTCAATGTAGAGATGCCAGATTTCCCACAATGTTGAAGTTGTGGAAGCAATCAATTGTAATGTTTCCCCCCCTCTGGGGTGGTTGTGGAATGCATTTTCCAAAAGAAAATGTGATATTGGCATTGATTGAGCATCATTGATTGAACATCCTGAACTGTAAGGGTTCTTTTTTTTACTTTTGTCAGTTTGTTAAGAGTGGATAAAACAATAAATAAATAAAAATAGATGAAACCACCGGCATTAACAAATTTGTGCAAATGATTTCTTCTCCATAGTGTGAAGGTGCCATAAGGCATTTATTCCTATAAAAAGAAAAAGGGATACTATACCAGTAATTGTGGTGTTTATAACTCTTCCTGTTAGTTAGTTTTAGGACAATTTTCCAAAATTATATGAAAAACCTGTTTTTATTGATCATTATAAGAAACTTCTGTAATCCATTCCCCCATGTCCCCGTCCGTCCGTCCGTCCGTCCCCCCCGGGCGAGATATGAATGGGGACTTCTCTACTGTTCCTTTATTTTTTAAGTTACGGTAATGTGATTTTTAGACTCATGTCCAATATCTTACTGAAAAATACTCATGAAAATAAAATATGTTTCATTTGTACAGCAGACCCCATACATATTTGAAGATCCATTTGTTTTCACAGATTTTTCCTGAATTATAGTTGTAGGTTCATGACTTTAAATGTAATTTCAGTATTGTTGTTATTGTTTTTGTCATTTTTCTTTTCCACCCAAGATCCAATAGTCTGTTGAGTTGAAGTACTTATATAAATGAAACTGAAAAGAGTCCCTTGGTCCTTTGACACCCTCATGTCCTGTCACCAATTCATCTAGATATCTAAGTGATCCTCCAAAACTGACATTTATTTCTATTGACTTTTCTTGTTTTGGGGATTTTTAAAACTCCTTTCAGAAATGGATGGAAAGTTATTTTCTATTCATGTGTTGATCTTTCGATTGCAGGCAATGGTGGCTTGTTATCCAGGCAATGGGACAGGATATGTGCGTCATGTTGATAACCCAAATGGAGATGGAAGATGTGTCACATGTATATATTACCTTAATAAGGATTGGGATGCTAAGGTAATTTTGTGTTTCAAAGAGGGTTTGCATGCTTGATCAACCAATAATTTTTGAAATCATTCCAATAAATCTATGCATATTCACTTAGAATAATACAACTTCTCCATACCCCCGAAGTGACTCTTGCGAGCACATGGTGTAACATAGCAAGGGCTTGCAGTCAACTTTTGAGGTCGACAGCATCTCATTTAGTTACAATACAAACATATTTGCTCAACTGAGAAAGGTTATTGACTCTTTTTCCCAGCACTGACCTTTTCAGTACTTCACTTCTGTAAACCTTCCCAACTGAGAGAAATTGCCCCTAAACATGTATATCTTATGAGTCCAAAGGATCTCTCCTTCATCAAGGAAGCAATTTTGCTCTTCCCTGTTGTCCAATCTGAGATGCTGGCCAGAGCCTTGAATCTGGGCTCCCCTACTATTGATTTTTGGTATTCATTCATGGTTCTTTTTTTATGAATAATTTTTATTGAAGAAGTAAAATAGTCATTTTTAACAATATTTAAAAATGGGGGAAAGAATAGGTATACTAACAATCTAAAGAAGGAATGGAAAAAAAGAAAGAAAAAAGAGAAATTGATAGGGTATTCATTCATGGTTCTGAGTGGCCATACTGGCATCATTTCTAGCATTCGCCATCTTAGACCCTTCTCCTATCCAATAGCATGGTGTTTTTAAAACATTGCTATTATTTCCCTGCTGTAGGTAGTGTCCCACTTTTGCTTGTTTCAGGACATCATATCGCCAGTTTTCTTTCAGAATCCCTTGAACCCCACTGAATGGCAGATGTGTAAAGGATTATTGCATTCAGTCTGTTTAGAAGGAAGAGTTTTTAGTCCTGGAAATAGTTTTACATGTAGAATGGAATCCCTCAGAAATGGATACTCAACTGTTCCCTGTACATTTCAGAGGCTTACCACTACCATTTGCCTATATTGTGGCCAAGGAACTACTGCTTCCTTCAGTCATGAGTTTTTCTCCCAATAAGTTTTTCTCTCTTAAAATTCCACAGCTGGACATTTGTAGTTGTTTGTAGCTCTGATAATTCCTTGAACTTGCTGATAGCAGCTGTGAATGTGAAGCACTGTTCTTGTTTTTAAAGATAAGTGGAGGTATTCTTCGAATATTCCCAGAAGGCAAAGCCCAGTTTGCTGACATTGAACCTAAATTTGATAGACTGCTGTTTTTCTGGTCTGACCGCCGCAACCCTCATGAAGTGCAGCCTGCATTTGCTACAAGGTAAAATGAATGAATGTTTGCATACTAACTTGTATGCTTACAAAATGGGTGGGAATTGAAATCCTGCCAATACTATTTTGTTTTTTTCTTTCAAAAATTTATTCCTCTCTGTACAATCAGCTTGTGATTGTCTTGCTTATTCAGGATGTATAACCTATGCTTCTCTAGTCTTGAAACAGGAATTAAACTTGGAACAATTAGCATCATGCTGCATTAGCATAAGTTACTAACTAGTGGAAGTCAAACATTTGTCATAATTCAAGAATGTATTGAAATGAGGAAAAAAGTAGATTTCTGTGTAGTTGCAAGCTGTTTTTATTTCTTCAGGGCATATTGAACCCTAATACACTTAATGTTTCAAGGGGAAAAAACGTTTAAATTGAATGTATAAAGTTAGTGAAGATGAAGGGATTAATCATGGAGATCAGTTTCTGAATATGGAAATGCTGACATACATTTTTGTTTTGATTTTGTAATATTTAAGAAAAGGGGAATAAAATAATTGAAATAATCAGTGCACAGATAGCTCTCATTGATTAACTGGTCTACTCAGATTTGGGACTTAGCCACTTTATATATTTATTATTGTTAGACATGTTCCATTTTCTGAGAAACTGGTGCCCATTGCTGATGAACAATAGTGTCATTTGCTTTTCAGATGGCATTCAAAATCTTACCAGTAAGTGGAAAATGTAACAAAAATGTGACATTTCCTCAGTGTATCCTTCCAGTTGGACTCCCTTATTCATCTTATTTTTGCTGGAGTCCCTAGTGGTGCAATGGTTAAACCCTTGTGCCGGCAGGACTGCTGACTGACAGTTCAGTGGTTCAAATCCGGGGAGAGTGGGTTGAGCTCCCTCTTTCCACTCCAGCTCCCCATGTGGGGACATGAGATAAGCCTCCCACAAGGATAGTATAACATCAAACATCCTGGGCAACATTTTTGCAGACTGCCAAGTCTCACACCAGAAGCGACTTCCAGTTTCTCAAGTTGCCCCTGACATGAAAAAAAAATTTCTTATTTTTTGTTAAGGCTCTGGTCAACCTTGTCTATAGCGATCTTCAAGTGTTTCCTAATAAGTAAAAGCATAAGAGAAATTTTCATTCCTCACTTTATTGAGCCCATTTTTTCCTCATTCAACAGATAAAGTGCTACTCCTGTGGGAGTCTGCATGTTTATGTTGGATCCGGTAAAGCAACCCATCTTAAATTTGCAAATAATTTTACATGAAATCATGCACACCCCACACATGCATATGACTTCATGCACACCCCACACATGCATGCAACATCACCACCATCAAATCATAGATCACATATATCCCAGAAAGTGGGAATAAAATCCAGACTTTGCAGTGACACTGGGGCGCATCCCCATGGACTTGAAGCACAAATAGTTCTAGATCCTCCATGTGTTTTGGACTTCAACTCCCACAATTCTTAATAGCCAGTAAGCTAGCTGGGATTTCTGGGAGTTGAAGTCCAAAACACTTGGAGGGTCAAAGTTTGGCCAAGCCTGTTCTAGATCCTAATGATTGCCACAAGAGGGTCCCCTGAACCACTATCACAGTATAGGTGGAACATATAGGTTCATACATTTTCTATGTTGTTAGTTTATTTATTTATTTATTTATTGGTCTTCTAGGCCGCCACTCCCGGGCGGCTCGGGGCGGCTCACAACAAGTCAGACACAATAAAACACAGTTAAAACATTGTACATTTTAAAACCAAGAGTTAAAACACCGCATGCTGTGCGGAGAGCAAACACACAAGTTAAAAACAACATACACTGGAGATCGAACCGGCAGGCTACATAAACATGTTTTGTTTCACGGCAGTTCTGGCCAGTACCAGATCTGTGATTTTTTAATACTGGTATATAGTCAACAAAAATTTCATTTGTCTTTTAATAGTGGGCTTGTAGGGGGGAATCTCATCAAAATTGTGCATATCAATAATGCCCCTTTTAAATTTATGAGATCTGACTTGCCTACATTGTCCTATGACAACCATTTTATAATTTTCTCCTCAAGACTTTTGAACCTTTGAAAACCTGCCCATGAGCCTAAAAAGGTGGTTGATTTCGGATATATTATGAACAAAAGGGACTCATTCTGTATATTACTTAGAGGGAGAAATTGTAACAAGTTATTTCTCTTTTGAAATGTTTTTCCTGATGATACTTCACACTGTTGAGATATGAGCTATCAGCCTGTCCAACTAGAAATACTATTCTTCAAAAAAAAGAAAAAATAAGAAGTGGTCTTGGAAGTCCTGTTGAAGGTCTTCACAGAAGACACGATGTTCATTAGCACTACATTGAGAGGAGGCAGCACCACAAAAAGTGAGAAGGGAGGGTTAGGCATAATCCGTTGTCAAATGTCACTAGAAAGATATTTCAAAGTGTGTTGAAATATATTTAAAAACGTGTTACTGCTTTGTTTCATTTATTCTTTTAAAGGTACGCAATAACAGTGTGGTATTTTGATGCAGATGAACGAGCCCGTGCGAAAGTAAAATACTTAACAGGTAATTTGTTTTTCTGTGTTCACATTTTTATTCTCTTCCTTATTAAAAGAATCTCTATCTCTATTTCTTAACCATGCATTTTTCAGAATATAACATACATCAGTACTTGCTGAGTACCGTTAATCATTACAACAATTAATAACGGAACTTCTGTGTTTAGAAGTTAGATATAGATAGCTTTAATGTCATTTTATTTCATCCCAATGGTTCAGAGTATTATGCAAACTTTCACATTCTCCAGAACTGTTACTCAAACAAGATGTTAAAAGTCCAGTGGCATGAGGAATTGAGGCTTAAGATAAGGAGATTTATTTATTTATTTACGATATTTCTATCCCACCTTTCTCAAATTCAAAGGCGGCTCAAGGTGCCTTACAAATTGGCAGCAATTCGATGCCATAACAATCCACAATATACAATTAAACCATTTAAAACAGCATTATAAAATCAATTTAAAATCAATATAATTCAAAAACTATTAAAAACATATAACCTATGTCTTCCTGTTAATCTCACTTTCCAGTAGCATCGTCTAAGCCAGTGTTTTTCAACCTTTCTTGAGCCGCGGCACATTTTTTACATTTATAAAATCCTGGGGCACACCACCAACCAAAATGACACAAAATGACACTAACACAGTAATACATATAGTTAATATGTTTTTAAATGTATTTATACACTCAGTGTGAAACCTGGGCCTGTTTCGATGAACACAACATAGATATCCTGGCAGGAATGGCAGAAAGACACACATGAAGGTCTTGCTCAACAGCTGTCAGTCTCTCTCTGTGTTTAGTTTTTATTGCAGTCAAGCTAGAGAAGCTCATCTCACACAGATATTTGGTTGAAAACAGGAACTAGAAAACACTAGAAGGGTTTGGTGGGCATTGACCTTGAGTTTTGGAGTTGTAGTTCACCTATATTCAGAGAGCACTGTGGACTCAAACAATGTTGGATCAGGACCAAACTTGGCATGAATACTCAATATGCCCAAATGTGAACACAGATGGAGTTAGGGGGAAATAGACCTTGACATTTGGGAGTTACAGTTTCTGGGATTTATAGTTAACACACAATCAAAGAGCATCCTGAACTCTTGCAACAATGGAATTGAACCAAACTTGGCATATTGAACTCTCATTACCAACAGAAAGTACTGAAAGGGTTTGCTTGGGAATTGACCTTGAGTTTGGAAGTTGTAGTTCATCTACACCCAGAGAGCACTGTGGACTCAAACAATGTTATGTTGTTGTTTGTTTTCTGTCCAGAATTTCTGTTGGAAGGAGGCTCAGGCATGGGAAAACTTCGGCCCTCTGGGTGCTTTGGGCTTCAACTCCCACCATTCCTAACAGCCTGAGGCCCTTTCCTGCTTAAGTGGCCGAGGGGGGGGGGGGGAGTAAAAGGGCATGAGACTGCTAGGAATGGTGGGAGTTGGAGTCCAAAACACCTGGAAGGTCCAAGTTTGCCTCTGCCAGCTTTCGACAGAGACTTCTTCCTCCCCCTTCCCCTTCGTGCCCTTTCTTCCCCCTCCTGCCGAACACCTTTTCTTCTCCACTCGGGTTCCTTTCTTCCCAGCCTTGCTCTGCTCGCTTTGCCTTGCTTTGCTCACGCTGCCGCTTCTGCTGCCATTTTGATCCAAGGGGGTAGCGTGAGCGTGTTCAGGAGGGGAGGGGGGAGGGAGGAAGACGTGGGGCAAGTCTGCGCAGTAGCGCCCGCATGGGTCACATCTTACTCCCTCCCCCCTCCCCTCCTGAACACGCTCACGCTGGGAAGAAGGGAGCCTGAGTGGAGAAGAAAAAGTGTTCGGCAGGAGGGGAAAGAAAGGGTATTAGAGGTTCCAATTTGCCACGGCACACCTGATGCCATGGCACACTGGTTGGGAAACACTGGTCTAAGCCATTCTATGTTTCAAACTTTACATAATTCCATGTTTGTCTATCCAGTTGCAGTTTTAATATGAAAAGTAGGAAGAGACTTTAGTTGTTCAGATTAGGCTGTTCCATGAACTAAGATAAGTTTGCATACCTGGGACTCTCCAAAGGGGTTTTCAGAAGGAGAAAAGGGTTTCTTGATTGATAAAGCATTCTGGAGAACTGAAAACCTTGCCAAATATTTTGTGATTTTTCAGTTGGATCATGAAATGGTATCACTCTGAATACTAATGGTGATGCCAATTGCCGTATATACTCATGTATGACTCAGTGGCAAGTTTTGGGACCAAAGTTGAGGACCTTTATATGAATAAATTGAGTTCATATTACAAAAACCTCTCTTCCTCTCTCCATCACAATGGAGAAGTGCCAAAGAACACTTACATTTATCCATATACAACATAACTCAAGTTTTGAGAGTTGATTTTTTTGATCAATTTTTAAAAAGTTATTCACACACACACACATACATGTGTGTGTGTGTGTGGTAAGAGTTTTGAAAAATTATTTATTTACTGTATTTATATACCACGTTTCTCACCTATGGGGGCTCAAGGCAGTTTACAATATACTAATGGCAAAAATTCAATGCCAGCATACAGTACACAAAGAAATCATAATAACTAATTACTACATATAACTGTGAACTTAAAATCAATAAATACCATTAAACATCAGACAATAACATAAGACAAAAATTACAGCAATGTTTGGGCAATTATCTAGGTTGTAAAAATAAAAATCAGAGTTAACCAATCTTGGGGGATTGCAGATTATAGTGATGGGTCACTGTAACATCCTTCCCATTCAGCCAACAGAAAAACTCGGGTGTATTAAAGTTTTCCATTGATAAAAGGGGCCCTTCTATCCATAAGAGGCTTTTGCTGGATGCAGCCTTTGCCATTCCTTATTTAATATATGCTTTCTGTTGCAACAGTTAAGGTGGTACTGACTGTTTTAGAAGATACCACATTTCATCCTTGGGCATCTAAAATGGCTTTACACTCTTGAAGGTATTGAGGTGTTTTGTTAATTCCTAGAATATCTGTGTGTTTAATCTAAATTGAAAGTGACTTCATTCTTTTAAAAGTATATGTTGTATCTGATTTAAATATTTCTAGAACATACATTAGTATAATAATCTCTTAATAATTTTCTCTTTTTTTCAGGTGAAAAGGGTGTGAGGGTTGAACTCAACAAACCTTCTGATTCAAATGGGAAAGACCTTTTATAAAGCCTTTGATCTAGCAATTCCTTGGCTCTTCTCCTCCTGTCCCCAAACATCCTTGGCGCTGTCTGTAACTTTTGAATGTGAATATTAAGATAAAGGAAAATCAACGCCAAATCAACACTTGGAATAAACCAATCAATAAATAATAAGTTTCAGTGTTGCATCAAATGGATTTTGTAACTGCTGAAGCATTGTACTACATGATTGTGACTCTAGTCCTGTGATGCTTATTTGAAGATAAGCATTGAGAAGAAACAGCTTACACATGAAGTGCCCTACGTAGTTTTCTATCGTTGATATTTTGCCATTCAGTCATCCAGCTCAATGTTGTCATCTCCCTCTTTTTTTTAAAGAAAATGGTAACATTTGAATTTTATTTTTTTGTATAAACCAAGTTCAACTGATCAAAATTAAGCAAAACAAATATTATTTTCCAGAATACCATTTATCTATTTTTGTAAATTTGCTGTTCACACTGTTATCTTACCATGTAAAACCTAATTTAAATAAGAGTTGCCAGTAACTGATGATCACTTTGTCTTTTCACTTAAAATCCCAAAAGGAGCACTTTAATTACCATCTGAACCCAACTGTTTTTATTTTCATATCTTACACTAATTTGAACATTTTTAAAAAAGATTGCTGCTGTATCGTGTTCTTTGAAACTTTTTAAAAACTGAAACAGATGCCTATCTTGCTGTCAATTACTTTGTTAAATTTGTGGTTTTATATGTTGAATGCAGAAAGCAAGCATTCTGTATACTGTCTCATTTGGGTTTTCTAAGTGACTGGCTTGCACTAAGTGAACTTGACGCTATCTGTACTGTCCTTGGTGTTGAAAACTGTGGGTGCAATCCATTGGGAACTTCATCTGTGAAAGCCACTTGATAGAAGTGAAAATCATTCAAAAACACAACTGTGCTTTTTTTGTAGCTCCTGCTTTTAATGGGGCTTGTGCAGATGGATTATCAAGTGGACTATTCCCATAAGTACCATCAAACCCCTCTAACCAATACAAGGGCTTTTCTAGGCTTTTAGATGTACCAACAAATACCCTTTCTACTACCTTGATGGGAGACCTCTGTTTTGACTCTTAAAAAAAAAGCTTATTACCTGCCACTGTAGAGCAATGCAACTTAAAATCAGAGATGACATTTCTCTCAAAGCAGTAGTATTCCTTCTCATTTACAGTTGAGCCACTTGATCTTACATAGTGTCAAGGCTGTATTCAGTGCATTAATACTGAAATACGTCACTACGGCCTTAATAATGTAAAGGTTGTCGTACTGCTGAGAAAGTTTAACATTGGCTTCTGATCAATATGGAGATGTTTTTAGACACAGGAAAACAATTACTCACTTTAAGGTGGTGAAGCAATAACGTTCCCTCAACAAGATATTTTGAAATGTTTGTTTGGGAAGGGATGGCTGTGTGCTCAAGAATAACCCCTGAAGGGAAGTTTTCATTCTACCAGCCTTAGAAACATGAGCCTCCCTACACGATATTTCATCACCTGCCCCTTGATTCCCTCAACTCAATCAGAACAATGTGAGTGTACAGAAATATTTCTGTATGTACAACTTGGAACATTTTAGCATCTGTATAGTTTGTATTCTTATTAGAGACCTTTTCTATGGAAAGTTCAGTAATTTTTATTAAAAAAAACCTTACTATTCATGTAAAACATGAAAAAGGAGTGTATTTAGTGACAACTGACAGAAGAGGGAAATTCAGTATTGTGATAGCATAATTGGGGACCTTGTGACACGAGTTCTGGGGTTTTTTGTCCCTTCCCTCTCCCCTACAAAAACAAGCTGTCAAAACGTTTTAACAGTTTTTCTCTTCATCCTGGTAAATCAGAAGAAAACATCTCTATTGTAAGTGCCTCTACAAGCCTGACCAAGGAGTGTAAATCTTCTTTTCTGTCTGGTCTTCAGTGCAATGCACTGTTTTAGGCCTAAAGAACACCATTTCTGACTCTTAACTGCTTTTGTATTTTGTTTAATATGTTAGAAATGCACAACATACGCCTTTACATTTTTGTTTGTCCCTCTGTTCAAAGTATTGATGTCTTACATTTGTGCTTGCTGGGGAGATTTAAACATGGTTAAATCTCTCTGTTATTTTCGAAAGATCGCCGAACTGGGTCTTATAACAACTGTTTAGAAAACCATGTCAATTTAGTCTCCAGCCTTGGGCATCACCAAGAATTAACCTACCAGTTGCAGACTGTTTTTAAACTGTTTAATGGCCTGTATGTGTGTTTAGTCCTGGTTAAAGATAAATCTTCATAATACTATCTTTATTTCATGACATTAGCCAGCTGTAAAACACAAGAATTTTATCTAGCAGGCAAAGAAATTCAGGATTCATTTGCAGATTTCCTATGCAGTCATGTAACTTTTGAAAAACAGTGTTCATTACTGAAAGAGCGCTCAAGTTGCTTGTAAAGCTAATCTAATTAAAAGATGTATAAAGGTTCTTGAAACAATCTGGTGTTTATTTGGAATTATTTAATATTTTAAAAGTTTACACTACAGTACTACTCAATAATCTGATTGTATGTGTGTGTTTAGCAGTCAGTGATATTGCAACTTGCAGTCGAGGGTCTTCTGCTAACTTCATTTTTAAATCCTGTTTTTAATTATCTAGCTGTGATTAACTATTAAAGGAAATGAGTGAGGGTAAGGGGTGGGCTGTGGAGAAAAGATGACTGCTAGTAATTTCACCTCCTGCTTTCATAGTACCCTCAATGCCCATGCTTTTGTCTCTGCTTGTGTCACCCCTGGAGTAGCTTTGAATGTCAGCACATCTCTTGTGCTCAGTTTGAACTTTTCGTTCTTCTTTTGGATTTTTTATCCTTTACTCCTCTAATCTCTTTCAGTCCCTCTGTCCATCCTTCATTTTCTCCTTATTATGCAGCTACTTCCTATAATGCAGAACTTTCCAACCATTTTATGTTGTCGACACACTTTTTAGGCATGCATCATTTTGGAACATGGGAATTCAGTTTTACTAGCAAACCGGGAGTTAAACAAAACCCTTACGAAAGATACACACACATACATTGTAATGACAAAATGTATGAGGACACAATATATCTACATGATTTATTGCTTATTTGACATTGACACTGGTTTTTCATTATGGTTGCTCTACACACAAAGATGTGGCATGTTACACCACTAGATAGTGTACTTCAGGCATTCTATTCCTGCCTCTACCACTCAATCCCCCCCCTCATCCTTTTTGCAATTTCTACCTCAACAGCAGCTGTCATAGAATACAAAATCTCAGGGCGACAGGGGAGGCAATGAAGAGAGAAAGAAAAAGACAACATAGTATACAATAATGTTATCCCTCATATTTTTATTGGAGTGGGAATTATAAAAATTATGTTCACTTTGTTGAGGGTAAGATGTTTGAGATTCTGATTTAAGGTTTTGCTTTGTTTTCAGAAGACTGAAACCAGTGTATTGGTTCTGAGCCTGCTTTATGTGTATATGTGCTTGCAAATTGCATGTTGACTCATGACCCCAAGAATTTCTTAGAAATTGAATGTGAAGGCCTTTTGCCAGTTCCTTCAGCATGTGGTATTCATTTGTGGTCCCCCATCCAAGTACTCACCAGAACGGATCCGACTTAGTCTCCAAATTCAGAAGGGAGCTGTTGCCTTTGTGGTATTAGGCTCTATTTGTTATTGGTTGTGCAGTAAACAGGTAACATGCATACATTGATTCCTATCTCTGCTCCCCGTCTTAAATTGCAGCATACATTTTAGCTGAACTTTTAAGAATTACTGTTTTAAATACAGTAATTTTCAAATGTTTGAAATAATCTGATTCTTTGGACACTTGTTCAACTTCCCTTTAGCCAGTCCTGTCATTTTAAAAAGGTTTCCTGTTTTCAAGTTGAACTGGACTGTGAACTTCCTTGGCAATTTTCCATCTCTGTACTGAATTTAACTCTGCTATAGTCACTATTCCCATTTGATATATGAATGTAATATAATTTGCCCAGCGTTTTTGCTTTTGACAGTCTCCCTTACCAGTATTTCTTCCGTTCATGATCATCCTATTCGTTGAGAGAAGTAGTGGTATGGTCCTAGTATCAAATTACTTTTTTGAGACCTAATAAGTTATCTCAGCCTGTGGAAAACTGCTACTTATGTATGTATTTTTAATTAAAAGCTATGCAAAGCATTGAGCCCCCAGTGGCGCAATGGGTTAAACCCTTGTGCTGGCAGGATTGCTGACGGATAGGTCAGCGGCTCGAATCCGGGGAGAGTGGGTTGAGCTCCCTCTGTCAACTCCGGCTCCCCCTTTGGGGACATGAGGGAAGCCTCCCACAAGGATGGTAAAAAAATCAAAACATCCAGATGTCCCCTGGGCAACCTCCTTACAGATGGCCAATTCTATCACACCAGAAGCAACTTGCAGTTTCTTAAGTTGCTCCTCACATGAAAAAAAAGACTAGCTAGCATGAACTAGGCAGGTAACAATGCTATACACAAAAGACAAAAGTTGTGTCTCCTTATAAACTACACACAAAGACAAAAATTATTTGTGCTCTATAGTTCTTTGTACTATAATATGTTACATGCTTTATAAACTTATCAATGAAATATGTTATGACTATAAATTGCAACGGTTCTTTTTGTATATAGAGCACAAATAATTCTTGTCCTTGTGTGTAGTTTATGAAAAAAAGACTTACCTCCAATACATCCTTTCTTGTACTTTCTGTTATAATTGTTAAATATTTCCATTCCGTAGCAGGTTTCTGCTATGGTCACAACATTAGTGTTGTTTATTAGCACATTTAACACTTTATCCTTGAATCCAGGAAGCATGTTCATGCTGCAAAGCAAAATATGCAAGAAGAGTGATACCAAATACATGGGAATCAAGACACAAGGGCACTTCTATTTCTGCCAATGATAAAACTCTATTTTAGACTATAATTGGCTGTTTTATTTATTCATCACCTAACTTTTCCCCCCAAATGTAACATTATAGAGGCTCCTTGAGAAATGCAATGTACTCTACCTAAGAAGAGCCTTTGACTTCACAAAAACAAAAGGGACATCCTGGATCTATAGAGGAATTGCTTTACTGCTGCAAAGGAAGTTAAACTTTCTGCCCTTCATCTCGGTCACCACATGGCCAACATGATGGGAGCGGCCTCTGCTGGCATGAGATACCTAACAACAAAAACAATGTCTAAGACAAAATGTAGACCTGTGGCTGCAACCCCACTACTTTTAAAATCTTTTAAGATCTCTTAGCATCCTTTACCTGAAGAAGCCAGTAGAGCTTTGAAAGTGTTCGTTGTGTTGTGCATATATTTGGGATTTTATCTTATCGTACTTGTAGATCATAGGATTCTGGTTTTTCAATAGCTCTGAGGCCTTGAGAGGTTCCTCAGGTATAGAAGATTGCATCATTGTTGGGGAAAAACATCACTTGACAAACTTCTGGGTTTTTTTTAGCTATTACAGAGAAAATGATTACAGTACTGGCACACTCTCCTTTTCTTGTGCTGTTTCCATGCAAATCACCTGCCTTAGGAGGGGGAATGATCATACACATTCTTCAGTAGCAGAATCCTCCTGGATAAAGCTACTTCTCCGTTCGCCCATTTCCCCCATAAGATAGTGTTCAGGTTCACACCTGCACCAGCCTGGTCTGGAATATTCCCAACTTGTGTTTTCTTGATTGTTTCATATCCTGTCCTTGATGTTTGGATTCCCCTAACACAGAAAGAGCAAACCAGACAATAGGGAAAATGCAGGCATATGTTTTTAAGGTGTCACTTTGCTATGGACTCAGCAATCTTGCAGGCTTCAGAAAGTGTGTGCTAGGATTTCTGACCTGCAAGTTAAAAGCAATATGTTATGACAGAGGATTAGCACTCATTTAGATTTTTCTAAAATCACTTTGTGTTTGATATACTGTATGTTCTGTCCAAGTTAACCCCTTACAAAACATGTGGATAGCCACATGTTTTGTAAGGAAATCATATGGGTTTTTTTTTTAAAGGTGACAAGAAAAAATTAGCAATTTGTCTCAGACAAACTCTGCCTGGTTGGAGCACCATCTAGTGTCTGCCTTGAGAAAATAGAACTACTGAAAAAAGTGTTGAGTGTTCTGATTTTAATAACGACTCTAAAAGCATGGGTAAGTATGATGTGGCCCTCCAGATCTTATCTGACTGCAGTTGTACCAATGGTAACACATTCTGGGAGATATAGTTTGACTACATGTGAACCACCACATTATTTCCATTCCTAGTTTATGGTCTGTGATATAGAAATCTTCTAACATCTCAGTTTTTTGTTGACCCTATTGCATTTAATAAGGTATGCATTTGCCTTTCATGCATTCACAGCTGCCATGAAGTGCAACTTTTGGGGTGAAAGCAATATTCACATTTTTGAAAGAAAGCGATATTCACATTTGAATCCTTAATTTTAGTTCAGTTTATTCTATTGAATCATATAAATTATTATGATTCCACAAAATAAATGTCTGATGCTATCCTATTAGTGAATTAAAGTAACGTAAATTCAGCTTACGCCACTGCAACTTGTTTCTATAGTCATTGCACAGGTTAGGATACTGTTCTAACCTCACAACAACCAAAATCCCTATCCCCAAACTCTGTTGTCAGATAATGAGAGGGGTGAATGGGACATAGCTTAATTCCTGTTCATCACTTCATGTTCTAAAGAAAAAACAATTGCCATGTTGGAGGTGCTGCATTGCTTAAAATGTGTTTTGAAGGCTATAATCTAAAGACCTAGTTACTGGATATTCTCCTGTATATATCACAGCTGTAGTTTTGGAAACAGAACCACCATTTCTACATCTTTCATATTTAACCCACAGAATGGTAACTGTCACAGGCTTTTTCTAGAAGACCATCACACATTTCTCCAACTACCTGAAAACCTTGCCCATTCTAAGGTTTGATAGAAAGATTGGTTTGTGCAACTAAATTCTAGGCACAAGATATCACAGAATGAGTTGGAAAGGATCTTGGAAGTTATTTTCAGACTAATGGTGATTCTTCAGTGCAGGATGCAGCTACATTGATGGTAGATGAGTATCTCATATTTCCAATTAAGCCCACCATACCTGACTTGTGTTCCACTATCAAACAGCAGCAGAAATGCCTCCTAGTGTTCATCTGATTTCAGGCAATCTCCTTTCATTAGTCCTAATCTCGGAGCAATGCAGGTGTTTGTGCAATGTTTTACATATTATTCCTAACATGTTGAAAAATCCCTGCAATTATACACCAAGCGCTTGTCCAGTACTTCATCCCAACCCTCTTTTGATGGTGGAAATTGGGCTGCTCTCCAAATATAATTGATTATACCTCCCAAAAAAAACCCCATGCCCATTGGCCATGCTGGTAATGGCTGCTGAGTAATGGCACAATTCCCATCCCTGGCTTCTGCAAATCAACCCCTTTTGAGATACATACACTATTAAAATAGTGTTCCAGGTTTAGCGATGAGTCCTGGATCACTCCCAAACTGCGAATCTGCATCTTCAAGGGGAGTGTAACGCCATCCAACACAGGCTGGCCCTGTTTGGCCTTACAACTGACCAGGAGTACCTCTGTCTTGTCTGGATTCAGTTTCAATTTGTTTGCCCTCATCCAGATCGGCCAAGCATCGGTTCAGGATCTAAACAGCCTCCTTAGTAGCAGGTGGGAAGAAGTGATAGAGTTGGATATCATCTGCGTACAGGTGAAATTGCACCCCAAAACTCCGGATGATCTCCCGCAGCGGCTTCATGTAGATGTTAAACAAATGGGAGACAATATTGAACCCTGAGGAACCGCGCAAGACAATGGTTGTGGGGTTGAACAAGAGTCCCCCAGTAACACCTATGTGTGACCTTCCAGAAAGGATCGAAGCCACTGTAGAACAGTGCCTCCCAGGCCCATTCAGGCAAGGCGTCCCAGAAGGAAATCGTGGTTGATGGTTGCTGAGAGTTCCAGCAGAACCAATAGGGACACACACGCCCTGTCTAGCGCCCAGCGTAGATCATCAACGAAGGTGACCAAGGCGGTCTCGGTTCCATGTCCCGGTCTAAAGCCAGACGGTGCTGGATCCAGATAATCCCTGTCTTCCAAGAATACCTGGAATTGTGAGGCTACCACACATTCCAGGACGTTGCCCAAAAATGGGAGATTGGAAATAGGCCAATAGTTGACTAATTGAGTGGAGTCCAATGATGGTTTCTTCAACAGCGGTTTTATTACAGCTTGTTTTAAGCTCGCTGGAATATTGCCTTCCCAAAGGGAGGCATTAGCTACCACCTTCACCCACTTGGCCAATCCTCTTCTGGATCCTTTAAAAGCCGGATCGGGCAGGGATCTATGATGCATGTGGTTGCCCTCATCTCTCCAAGTATCTTGTCCACATCCTCGGGTTTCACCAATTGAAATTAATCCATCAAAATCGGACAAGCAGATGCTTGTTTTACATCCTCAGAGACTGCTGTTAATATGGTGTCCAGACCAGAAAGGATCAAAGCGACTTTGCAAAGTAGTCAGGGTTCCCATCGTGAGAGGTGGGATTTAATAGGCCTCTGACAACTCTGAACAGCTCCATTGGATGGTTCCTTGTGGATGCAATATTGGTTGCCAGAAAGGATTTTTGTGCAGCTTTTATTACTGCGGCGTATCCCTTAAAAGGGCATCTAGCCGTATTCGATTTGATTAGCTCGGATCCAAACACCACACACCCTCTAGTCTCCTCTTCATTCGCTTCATCACTGCCAGCTCCTCATTGAACCAAGGAGCTGGTTTAGCTCGGCTATTTGAGAGGGGACATTCCAGAGGAATTGTGCTTATTGCTCTAGTCATCTCCCCATTCCAGAGAGAGACCAGGGCATCAACAGGATCATCTACCTAGGAAACTCCCAGAGCCATCAGGAAACCATCCAGATCCATAAGCCTCCTGGGGCAGACCAATTTAATGAGTCCTCTACCCCTGTGGAGGTTAGGGCGCTCAGTGAGCCTAAATCTAACCAGGTGATGGTTGGTCCATGGCAACGGAGCAATGGTCAGCTCTTCTACACCGCCACTGTCTTCCCATCCCCGGTGGAAAACGAAGTCTAATGTGTGCCTAGCATGGTGAGTAGGGCCAGATACTAGTTGCCATGGAAGACATTAAGTACCGAGCTGCTCCTGATAAGGTGGCCTCGGTGTGAATATTGAAGTCCCCCAGCAAAATGAGCCGTTGGGACTCCAATGCCAGGAAATCCTTAGTGATCTAACCAGTCCATTCTTTCTGCAGACACATATGCACATCCCTCGGAACACAACAGTAATATGAACTGTTGATAGTGGCACCATGGGGTAGAAATTACATGTGAATAATGCCGTCTCTTGTGCAATTTCACAACTGCTTATGTGTCAATGATTCAAGATCAGGCATTCCATGCACTGAATGTTCATGGAATGACTACTTTGGATTGGGAATCACCACAGCCGGGATCACTGATGGATGTAAGTCCACCTTTGAAATGTTTACACCATTCAAAGGTCATACTGCTGCTGAGCATCTCATCACTGTACTGTTCTTGTGTTTTATGCCTTCATTCAGAAGAAACTTCACTACAGGCTTTCCCATACAACCATTAACACTGTTCTCTGCCATCTTAACAGTCTCTGGATTGGCCCGCGACATGTGTGCTACCTATTGGTAATAGGACACATCTAGCCACTTCGTACTGCATGCAGTACCGACATGCTGGGCTCCATTTTAATACCTCTAAAATAAAAGTCTGACTTGAACTGAGTTTACCCTACTGTTCTACAGATATATAGACGTGCCATCAAACCATGAAATTTTAGTCACCATATCTGCACATAAGACTTTTCCATTTATGTCCTGAAACATGCCTCATAAGCCAACAATTTGCTGTGTTCTGCAACTATTAAGAGACAGCTGCAGAGGAATTCCAAACAGAGCATAACAGATTTGAAGTAGAATTGTATACGTTTCCTTCAAATATAGATTCCCTTGTCACCTGTCTCCCAACTTCGTTTGCCTGGACACACTTAAAGATTATCGTATGTTGATATCACTTTTACAAGTTGAACTAAATCCAGGACTGTGATAAAAAGCTTATCTGTTTGAGTCTTTCATATAAGAGAAAATGGGGCTAGAATTTTTATTGTTACCTCATGAGTTTCAGAGGCAATGTGTCTCTGAGAGCTAAAAACAACTTGTAGGCTTGCAAGAAGCAGATGGTTTGTCATGATGGACAAGGTAGTCCATTCTAGACAAGCCTTTTGCTTGATAACAGTACAGCTCTTCTTGTGTCTGCTTGGGAAATGTTTACAAGTGACAAGAACTGAGTTCATAAGAGTTCAACAAGAGAGATTGACCATCTCTGGGTTTTGAGGGATGCTTAGGCAGCTATTTTTACTCTGGCAGGTGAGAAGCACGGGCAGCTCAGAGAACATCAACTGTCCCCTTTGTCCCAGGTGTTTGCTGCTGGTTTCATCAGTACATAAGTCCATTCATCTCCTCCAAGTAGCAGCAGCACATAGACTGGTAAAATCACTATTGGATAAAGAAAAGGACTATTGTCTCTACTGCTTTTTTTCTTGCAATTAGTGGACAATTTGGGGAATTCCAGTTGATCGCTAGACCTTTTCACAGTACATGTACTCTGGCAATTACTTGAGCACAATGATCCTTGATATGATATTTACCTTTTACTTTATCACACACGACCAAGTATGGTAGAGCAGTGGGATATATAATCAAAGAGAATGAGCAAGACTACTTGCCTGAAGATGAATGTATTTCCAGAATCTACCTAAGAATAACATACCACTTAAATGTATTGAAACAACAGAAAAATAAGCACTCAATATGAAATTTATTTAAATTATATTGACTGTTCCAGTGTATCCAGAACAGGTAAATTTATTTTGAACATTTACTTTTGTGAAACAGATCTTTCTGCACTTAAGATCTTGTTTCTAAAAAGTTATTACATGCCAGAATTATCAATAGGCTACCAGTTTTTAAACACAAACTTGCATCTCTAGCAGAAATAAGTACAACTCCTTATATAAATAAATGAGGCTTCTTCCAAAGGCACTTTATCAGACAGAGTGAGATGGCTTACCACTTGGACATATCTGTGTATCAACTGAAATAGATCTGGTTAATTAGAAGGTAATGTCAATGGGAAAAAATTGGAAGTCTGATAACATTGTACCAACTTCTTAACAGAAATGGGAAATCCTATACTAACATTTTCTACACAGACATAAAGATACAGTATTAAAGAAGTCTACAAGGCCAGAATGTTAGACATATCAAAGTAAGATAAGGACAAAAATGGCTATTTCAGAACAATGGCAAACTTAAGTAAAAAGATTATGTGATCTAGATTTGGTTCTCATGAAGAATTAGGCTGATTTTTCTTTGAGATTGAACATCTCTAAGTTGCTCTACCTCAAAGAAATTTTAACATTGTCATGTGATTAGACTAGTACAAAGTGTACAAAAATACTCTGGAAACATGCAAAACATTTATCTTGAAAGAATCTTCCTAACATTTCAAGACAGTGGAATGGGCCAATGAACAGTTTTATGGTCAGTTACAGAATCTATTTACATAGTTGCCAGAAATAATTTAAAACTTTGCCAAATTTTGTCAGGATGCCATTTATTATAAGGAACTCTCCTGCTTCCAAATGATGAACAGCTTGATTCCCATGTAAGTAAAATCAGCTGTATTTAAATTTATACTTATTTTATCCCATGAATAGTAATCCTCTTAAGCCAGTTTGAATTCACACAGTATTGCTTCAAAAGCAAACATGCAAAGGCAGTTTTACAATGTCAACTTTCTTGTGTCTTAAAAAACATGTTAATTGTAAATCATACTTTAACGAATATACACATTTTTCATGGCTATAAAAAGAGTTCGCTGTATCTCCGACATAAAGGTGCAGAGAAAAGTTACTTATTCAAGTTGAAGAAACCTGAGACCTTGAGGTACTGTTGGAAAGAATGTCTATTATCCCTAATCTACACAGCCACACATGAGGGAAAATGGGATCTGTAATCCACATGTACATCATTCTTGCCTTATACTTCACACACAAAGTGAGATCATAAGCAACATCAGTTCACCCAACAAAATATAAAACCAAGATGTGCAATAAAACAGATGGCTAAACCATGAGGAAGCAGCATTCTTCTGATTAGAGTTGAGCTGTGTGAGATCTGAAATCTCAGAGGCAGGTGTCTAAATGTTCATTAATTTTTGCTTCCAAAATCTCAGATTGGCAGACAGGGCAGCAAACCTTTCTCTTTTGATCACTGACAGAAGGCGTCACACTTTTTATGTCTGCTGGTTCAGCCTCGCTTTTCACCAAAGGCTTTTTCTTTATAAAATAGTTTTCAAAGGCAGCTGTGTCTTCCATTCTTGCCCGTTTTGATGCTCCGCCATTTTGTGGGCTGTCATTTCCATGGGATGTAATGTAGGATTTAGGTGTTGAAGTAGCTGGTTGAAAAATACTTTTTGCTGGTGTCTCCTTTGACAGTAGCTCTGACGTATCATTTGTAAAGCTTGAATTACATCTTCTTTCAGTAAACTGGATATTTTTAATTGGTGATCCATTAACATTCCTGTAAACCTTTTTGTTAGCAACTGAAACTTTAGGAAGAACGAGTCTAGAAGCAAAATTATTTTTGTCTCCAATGGAAGAAAATGAAGGGGAAACATTTGTGGAGGAAAAGTTATCTTCGTTTTTAGGATTTAGTCTAGATAAATCAGATGGTGAATGATACCGGGACCTCTTGTTGTTGCTGGGACTTGTGGCTTTGTCTGATGATGTCATATCAGTTTTCCCTCCAAGGATATATCCTTTTCCACTAAAAGGAATTATGCTTTGAGTGTTCTTTCCATTAGTTGATCCTGTAAAAACTCAAGGAAAAAATACTTTTAAAACCCTGCAATCTGTTAAAAATAGTTTATTACTGTATGTACCCATGTCATCCCATTAATAATGTAATAAACTTATATTTTTAAAAAATGTGGTAGTTAGCTATGACAAACAATATTGAAAATGCCATGTGGGAACTATTGTGCTAGCTAGGTTCACAAAGTTAGATTCAACATCACATATCCCTTCACTGCATGACAGCATTCACAAGCAACTGTTACAAGTAGGTAAAGACAAACAGCACTTGGAACATTTATTAAAGTGTGATCTCTCGAAACCTGAGCTATATGGCCTGGATCTAGGTTATTTGAGGACTGTTTCTCTTTGAACCTGTCACGTATCTACGATCATCAGGGGAGGGTCTTTTCTCTGTTCCACCACCTGCTCAAGCACATCTGGTGGGAACAAGGGAGGAGGCCTTTTTGGTGGCCACTCCCAGACTGTGGAACTCCCTCCCAAGAGAGACCAGGATGGCCCAATCCCTGCTGGCTTTCCATAGACAGATCAAGACCATTCTGTGTCAGCAGGCATTTGGAAGAGAATGACAAACACAGTTGGGGAGGTTGTGTGTGGGGTTGTGTTTTGTGGGGGGGATCTGAAATGTAATTTTAATTGTATGGGCATTTTTATTGTATCTCAATGGTATTTTAACTTGTATCCATGATGTAAATATTTAACTATTTTTAACTGTTTTTAACGTCGGTATTTGTTATGTTTTTAAACTGATTGGGTCATGTCATTTTATTGTGATCCACCTTGAGTCTCCAGGGGCAGAAAAGCAGAGTAAAAATGAAGTTAATAATAAATAAATAAACAATGTCCGGAAACTCCCAGTATATTCAGCAGGAGTTTGGATATAACCAATGAGAATATGCAGAGCTGGACTGCAATTAAACTGGCTGATTCATCAGCCACATAATAAATATTTTTGATGGCGAGAATTGCATTCATGTTCTGACACCATTTTAAAATATGCCACTAACCTCATTTGATTTCTGATAGTTTTTCAAAATGTATGACACTGCAGTAATAACATTGCAGAAGAATGCTTTCAATTAATAAATCAGGCACATCCACAAATGACATGCCAACTTTCTATTGAGGTTAGTGTAGCAACTGAGATCAGAAAAGCAGAACTCCAGACATCAAGGCTTGGATCTTAAGTACTGTATGGGAAAGAAAGTATAAACAAGAAGGCTTTCCCATCAGTATCTTCCTCCTAGCACCTTACCCTGCCCAAACAACCCCTAAAACACAGGAAAGGATTTTCTTTGGATACATTTGGTAAGCTCCACTTACAAAAAAATCAGTCAAATCAACAACATTATCAATCGAGATATCTGCTTTTAGATATAATTATCTGTATTTGGAATATATGTGTGAATATGTGCACAAATGTGTATGTGTATAACATTTGTTGAGAAAAAAACTTTAACAATCATCATCTTCATTTATATCCTTTCTTCCCATGAGGACTCAAGGCGGCTAACATCTATCCACACTAAACAGTTTAAAAAGAGCTATGAAAAGTTTAAAGAATAACAGTATGGTACAACTTTGTAGTATAGTATCTAATGGTGAACACTTGCTGACAGAACCATGATTTTTTCCTTTTTTCCCATGTGCATCCCTAAAACCTGCGGAATATTTTGGGGGGTTCCAGAGGCTGTGGGGAGAAAGGACCTGCACTGGAACATTAAACTTTTAATTTATTTGAATATTCAAACTTTATTGTCTGGTTTTGCAGAGACTGGTATTTTAGTTCAAATGCTCACAACGCAGAGCCTATTTGGATACTAAGAATTTCTGTTTAGTAAATACAATTGAATAAGCATACTACATTGCGTCATACTATTTTGAGAACTCAGAAAGTATTTAATTCAGATTTTCCAGAAACAAAATTCATTGATAAAGATAGAAACAAGACTTAAATACCTTTGCCTTTGGCTGGGACTTCTGTTTGACTGACTGATGGACTGTTCTTTTCTTTGTGTTTCTTTGAGTACTCCTCTGGCTCCTTGATTTTTATAAATGTACCTCCACAAGTCTGTTGATGCTCAGACCACCAGTAGTCATTTGCAGATGGTGCTCTGTTTATTGCACGTTTCACATAGCCAAAATATGGCATTCTTTTTTGACAAGGGCCATTGCAGCGCCACCAGTGCTGGCGATAGAAATCCACCTCATTGTGAAAATTATGATAGACCTAAGATTAACGAACGGAGAAAAGGGCATCTTCTGTAGTAATTTGCAACATTATGTGCTAACAAAATAGGTCATACTGACCCATGATCCTTAACACTGTTAATGTGCTGGTATAACAATTGGATGATGCATATACAGTTATCATGGGAAAATTATGTGCTGTTGTGATCATATCCTGTTGCCATTACCATGGGCAATGACTTGAACACTATGTGAACTCAATCCTGGATTAGACAAGTCTCAGGCCTGACTCAATATGGTTGTTTTTGCACTCTGAACACCATAGTTACACAGGAAGACAAGACTCTATCAAAATAATGGTTCATTGGGAGAAGTGGTCCAAATATATATATCCTTTGTGCATTTATTCTAGTCTTGATACTAAAAGTTGCAATCTAATAGTAAGCTTCACACAGTTAAATGACAATGGTGCAGATATAAACAGTGCAGTGTTGTTCTGTGCCTTCAAGTTGCTTCAGAATTAGGACGACCCTAAATCTAAAGTTTAGGTTGGGTTCGGGTAAATTACATTGGAGGGCTGCATCCAGCCTGCAGACCTTAGTTTGGGAACTAGTCTGTTGTATTTCAAGCATTGAGAAGTCTACAAATTACAGTGCATCACAGTTTACCGTAATATTGGTGCCAGTTAAGCGATTTATCCGATCCATGTGTTTGCAGAACTCTGGGCCATGGGAATCATGATCTTTGTTATTATAAGTCACAAACAACAGAGCATGAATCATTTCATGTAAAAGAGTCTGGAATTTAAAAAAAATCACTGGGTTAGGTGAAGCGTTTATTTCTAAATCAATAAGAAATAGTTATCTACAATTGACTTAAAACACAGATGGGTAGCACCAGTTTAAAATAACACTTAAAAACATTTCCTTCTATTTTTCCCTCATTTTCTGGCACTGTTCGTTGTAATCAATCTGGTCTTTAACTAAGATCAAAATGCTAAAGCTGGCAAACAAGGAGACGAGCAAAGGAGGCAGGAACTCAAAATTCACACCCAGCTTTATAAGAAGACAGATTTGTTAGTCTGACCTGAGATTTTGTTTGATCTGACACACAAGTCCATAAATGAGGTGGGAAAGAGTGAAGACATGTCTGACTGTGACAACTGTGTGACCTAGTACAGTTGGGTGAGAAATACTTTCTCTCTTTAGACTTTTTCTGGGCACTGGGGCTTTATTACTTTAGAGGGCTGGTCTCTTAATTTTTGCCAGATCAGAAATGTTATTCTATGCTTTTCCTGAAGATAAAATGTGAGGGAAAATGAGGGCTAATTGTTAATATTTTTGTTGTTTTTGAATACAGCAAATTACATCAAAACAAAACAAAATTATTTTCTGTCTTGAGTATTTAATTTTGCAATTCTGTAAGAGTTTCAAAGGTAAAAGATCTAAGAAACATATTTCTTTGAAATCAAAGTTAAAGTATATTCAATACACTACATGCATCACACCCATCTTACTTTTTGGCAGCTTCTCAAACCACTGGATTCTATCGTTTTAGAGCAATGGTTTCCAACTTTTAGTCTGACAGGTGTTTTAGACTTCAGTTCTCACAATTCCAAACAGCTGGTAAGCTGGCTAGGATTTCTCAAAGTTGAAGTCCAAAACTCCTGGAGGACCAAAGGTTGGGAACCACTATTTTAGAAGATCAAAAATCACTTACAAAATACAGAGTACTACCTTGAGCACAGCTGTGCCTCTAAACATCTAAGAACATCAAAAAAGCAGAAGACACTTTTCAGTCACAAAGGGAGTCACGTTTTCTAGCAGGAGGATGGGAAATTTCATAGAATCATAGTTTGAAAAGACCACATAGTCCAACCCCCTGCCATGCAGGAAAAGCATAATCAAAACTCCCTCGGCAGATGAACATCCAGTCTCTGTTTAAAAGCCTCCAATGGAGGAGCTTCCACCACACTCCACTGTTGAACAGATCTTACAATCAGGAAGTTCTTCCTAATGTTCAGGTGGAATCTCCTTTCCTGTAATTTGAACACATTGCTCCAAGTCTTAGTCTCCAGGGCAGCAGATAAAAGTCTGCTCCTTCTTCCTTATGACATCCCTTCTAGTATTTAAACATGACTATCATGTCTCTTCTCAACCTTCTCTTCTGCAGAATAAACATCCCCAGCTCTTTAAGTTGCTCATTTGATCATTTTGGTTTCCCTCATCTGGACACATTCCAGCTTATCAATATCTCTCTTAAATTGTAGTGCCCAGAACTGAGTACAGTATTCTAGGTAAAGTTTGACCAAAACAGAATAGAGGGGGCACCATTACTTCTCTTGATCTAGATCAGCGATTCTTAAAGTGTGCTCCGTGTTTCCCTCAACTGCAAAGGATAGGGCTTAATGAGTCTCATCAGCCAGTCAGTTACATGGTTCTTCCCCTCAGGAGGGAGTACCCTACCACCAGCACACGTCTCCTGTGATGACTGACAGGGTCGTTTTCCTGTAAGGTGCTCTGCAGGTATCCTGAGACCAAGGACCCTTCAACACAGCCATATAACCCAGAATATCAAGGCAGATAATACAAAATATCTGCTTTGAACTGGATTATCTGACTCTACACTACCATACAATCCCATTCAATGGAGATTTTACACAGCTGTGTGGAAGGGGCCTTCCCTGTTGTCCTGGTTCTTGTTATCTTCATTTTCGACTGAAATGTGTAGCTCTAAAGTGGACTCCTCCTCAGACTTCCCCTTGCATTCATCAAGAACAATCCAGTCAGATTTGTCTAAGAGCCCTTCCACATAGCCCTATATCCCAGAATAGCAAGGCAGAAAATCCCACATTATTTGAGTGTGGACTCAGATAACCCAGTTCAAAGCAGATATTGTGGGATTTTATGCCTTGCTATTCTGAGATATAGGGCTGTGTGGAAGGGCCTTGAGATAAATGATCCGTTTGCTCTTATCATGAGACCTAACAAACTCATATTAAATAGGACATCAAACATAATGTTCATGTGAGAAGCCAGATAACTATTTACATTCAAGGGCTTTCTGGACACATTTGAACTTATGAATGTACAGGCATGCTAGCTACAATAAATTTATTACAGTTCGTTGCACGTTTCTCTACAAAGACTACCATCAGTACCTCTACAAGATCCTTCCTTGGTCGCAGCTTTAGAAGGGGCTCACTAAGTCGAATTGAGCACATTCCACCACGGCCTTCATAGCAGCAAACTCCTGCACATCTAGAAGATAATAAAGCACAAACAACAAACATTTGTTTCCCACTACAACCTGGCTGTTCTGTATGCATAATGCATTAGGTTTCTTACCTTGCTTGAAATAGAAGGCTGGATGAGAGTTCTCCTTGGGGGTAAATAATCAGGACCTTTCTTTTTTACAGTAATTTATGTTAGAAAACTTAAGATTGTGATTAGTACCTGTTTTTTTCAACAAGTTTATTGATCAACAAGTAAACTGACTTCTAATTTGATGTCACATACCACAAGCTATTTTGAAATTGTTACACAATATAACCTAATGGTTTTACTGTGTATCCAATTTAATTAATTAATTAACAATATTTCAACCCCACCTTTCTCAAACCCAAATGTGACACAAGGTGACTTTACAACATAGGCAGATATTCAATGCCATTAAAACAATGTAAAAATTACAATAAACATTTAAAACAGAATTATAAAATACATACGTTGAAACCTTTAAAATCATATAAAACCATTACCTTCACTATTATCCTCGTACAAAAACATTGTCTAAGGCTAAGCCGTTCCAGTATTCGATTTCACATAGTTTCATGTTTATCTATTGCACTAGGTTCCCAAAGACTTGTTCAAAAAGTAGTATTTTCACTTTTCTGCAGAAGGTCAGGAGGGAAGGGCTGATGTAATATCCCTAGGGAGGGAGTTCCACAGCTGATGGGCCACCACTGAGAAGGCCCTGTCTCTCGTCCCTGCCAGTTGTGCCTGCAAAGAAGATGGGACTGAGAGCAGGGCCTCCCAGGATGAACTTAAACTTCTAGATCAAGCATGAGCAAACTTTCTAACTTGGGGGCCACATGGCGATCTGGATCGGGGTGGGAGGGCTGGGAAGGAGGGGGTCCTCCCCAAGTCCCCTCCCTGCCCTTTCCTCCCCTCCCTCTTCTCTTTTGGAAGCAGAAAGCAGAAAAGAAGGTAAATCTTTGGATCCCAAGAGAATTGGTCTTGATCAGGATGAGATGGTGGACGGCAGAGAAAAAATGTATCCATGAGACCCTGTATTGCCTACTCCTGATAGAGAATCCTAGAGCTGGAAGAGACCCCCAGGGGCCATCCAGTTCCAACAACCTGCCAGGCAAGAAGGCACAACCAAAGAACTCCCGATAAGACAGCCTCAATAAAAAATTTTAAAAGCCTCCAGAAGAGACTCCACCACACTCCCAGGCAGCCTATGCCACTCTCCAACAGCTCTTACTCTTCATGTTTTCAGTTGAATCTTTCCCTGCCATTTGAACCCATTGCTCCCTTGTGCCCTGGTCTCTAGAGCAGCAGAAAGTCAACTTTCCCTCCTCCTCCTCAATGGGACACACTTTGAAATCTTGAAACATGGTTTTCATGTTCCCTCTCAACGTCTCTTCTTACAGCTAAACATCCCCCAGGAAGTAATGAGGAAGGAAAAAGAGAAGGAAGGAAGAAAGGGAGCAAGAGAAGGATGGAAGGAAATTGAGGTTAGAAGGGAGGAAAGAGAGAAGAAAGACAAAAGGGAAGGAAGGAGAAAGGGGGAGAGACGGAAGGAGGAAGAAAAGAGGGAAGGAAGGAAGGAAGAAGGAAAGAGAGAAGGAAGGATGAGATGGTTCAAGAGAGAAGGGCCTGAGAAAAGAGCGCAAAGGGCCACATGTGGCCCCCAGGCCTGGGTTTACCCTTACCTATCCCAGATGATTCATAGGGAGAAATACGTTTGGACAGGTAAGTTGTGTATCTTCAGCTTAAGTGGCTGAGGGTGGAAATGAAAGGGCCTGAGACCAGGAATGGTGGGAGTTGAAGTCCAAGACACCTGGAAGCTGGAATTTTTAATCATTAGGAGTGTCTAGCTCATGCCTGGGCAAACTTCGGCCCTCCAGGTGTTTTGGGACTTCAACTCCCACAATTCCTAACAGCCTACTGGCTGTTAGGAATTGTGGGAGTTGAAGTCCAAAACACCTGGAGGGCCGAAGTTTGCCCAGGCCTGGTCTAGGTCCAGGGAACTCATGCTACCCCTCTATTCTGCCTTGGTCGGACGACACCCGGAATATTGTGTCCAATTTTGGGCACCACAATTGAAGGGAGATATTGACAAGCTGGAATGTGTCCAGAAGAGGGCGACTAAAATAATCAAGGGTCTGAAGAACAAGCCCTATGAGGAGCGGCTTAAAGAGCTGGGCATGTTTAGCCTGAAGAAGAGAAGGCTGAGAGGAGACATGATAGCCATGTATAAATATGTGAGGGGAAGTCATAGGGAGGAGGGGGGGGAAACTTGTTTTCTGCTGCCCTGGAGATAGTGTAGCAGCAAATTAGGAGTCTCAGAACTCCGGGTTGGCAAATACCTTCTTACCAAAGGTGACGTGGACGCGCGGGCACAGGAACGAGAGAACGGACAATTGACTGTTTTCAAAGTGAAGTCAAGTTTATTAAAATTGGACACCAGCTGGTGGGGTTCACCCACAGAACAAGCTGCTCCGGGCAAATCCTGAAATACATTCTAAGAGCAGTCATTATATACCCCTCATGGCGGCAGATCTTGGCCCGCCCTTCTTTATGACCCCCCATTGGCCAGTGAATCCACATACATTTCATTATCCAATTAAACACAATTCTTTCATTAGCATCACATCATTATCAGCTTTCATTCGTTTAGCATTGTTGCGCAGCAAGAAATTCATTTCCCATAGAACGGTATCAGTAGCTCTGGTCAGCCTGTACCCAAATCGCAACATTCGCTGCTGCCTCTTCCCTGCCAGCAAAGGAGGGGGCAGACCCTTCTGCGCCTGCGTAGTTCTTGACCTATTAGCATTCAGGTAAACAAACCCATGCCTTGTACTGCTTTGGCCAATCAAGGCTTTTGTTATCATTGAAGACACATGATGTACTTTGGCAAATCATTGCATACACTTGGCGTACCAATCAGGGTACAGCATTTACGGCATACATGCTAGCTTTATTTCTGGCACCGAAAGCCAGCTACTCTATAGCTCTTGCTTGTGCATCACTCTCCACTGACTGTACTCCTGCTCAAAGTACCAACTCTGCTATAATAGGACGAGAAACAATGGCTTCAAAGTACAAGAAAGGAGATTCCACCTGAAGATGAGGAAGAACTCATCTTCCTTGTGAGAGCTTGTGAGAGCTGTTCAGCAGTGGAACTCTCTGCCCCGGAGTGTGGTGGAGGCTCCTTCTTTGGAGGCTTTTAAAGAGAGGTTAGATGGCCATCTGTCGGGGGTGCTTTGAATGCGATATTCCTGCTTCTTGGCAGGGGGTTGGCCTAGGCCAGGCCTGGGCAAACTTGGGCCTTTCAGGTGTTTTGGACTTCAACTCCCATAATTCCTCACAGCCTCAGGCCCTGGCCATCTAGGCCAGGCCTGGGCAAACTTGGGCCTTTCAGGTATTTTGGACTTCAACTCCCACAATTCCTCACAGCCTCAGGCCCCTTCCTCTGGAAGGGGCCTGAGTCTGTGAGGAATTGTGGGAGTTGAAGTCCAAAATACCTGAAGGGCCCAAGTTTGCCCAGGCCTGGCCTAGATGGCCCACAAGGACTCTTCCAACTCTAGGATCCTCTGAATCTCCGTAAGTTTGCCCATGCCTGGGTTAAACTAACCCCTTGAAAGAGGCAGGGACACAGCCATCAATCCTAGTAACCCACTGTGCGAGGCGCCACCTCTCCCCTGAGCACGTACAGCGTCATGCGGGGGCTCCACTTCACCTCCACGGCCTCCAGGACTCCCCAGAAGAGGCTCTGGTTGAACTGGACGAAGAGGCCTCGCACGTCCGGGCTGGGGTCCAGCAGCTCCCAGCTCTCGTCCACCAGCGACAGCGGCCGTGCCGGCGAGGAGGAGGAGGAGGAAGAGGAGGCTGGCCCTGCCTTGAGGGAGGCCCTCGCGCGGCCGCCGCCGCCGCCCTCCTTCTCCTCCGAGTTCCACTCCTCTTGGAGCCGCAGCGCCAGCGAGAAGTCGCCGTCCATTGAAGCGTTGAGCCCCACCGCGTTCAAAATCCCGGCGCATGCGCCGTCACGCCTTTCTCTGCGCGCGCGCGCGCGCGCCCTGTCGCTTGCTCGCCGGCAGGGAAGTGTCTTCCTGCCTCTCTCTGAGAGTAGCGCGCGCGCTCGCCGGCAGGGAAGAGCGTCTCGCGCGCCTTGTTGCCTTCCTGCCTCCTGAGAGAGTAGCGCGCGCGCTCGCCGGCAGGGAAGAGCGTCTCGCGCCTTGCCTTCCTGCCTCCTGAGAGAGTAGCGCGCGCTCGCCGGCAGGGGAGAGAGTCGCGCGCCTTGTTGCCTTCCTGCCTCCTGAGGGAGTAGCGCGCGCTCGCCGGCAGGGGAAAGAGTCGCGCGCCTTGTCTTCCTGCCTCTGAGAGAGTAGCGCGCGCTCGCCGGCAGGGGAGAGAGTCGCGCGCCTTGTTGCCTTCCTGCCTCTCTCTGAGAGAGTCGCGCGCACTCGCCGGCAGGGAAGAGAGCCGCGCGCGCCTTGTTGTCTTCCTGCCTCTGAGAGAAAGAGAGAGAGAGAGTCGCGCGCCTCGCGTAACTGCGGCGCCTTGACGTTTTCTACGCGCCGGCTCACGTAAGCGGCGGCCCCTGACTTCCGGCGCAGCGACGCCCTGCTTCCTCTCCCTCCTCGGCGAAGGCTCGGCCATGGCGCTGTCCCTGGGTGAGGGGGCTCCGGTCGGAGGAGGAGGAGGAGGCGGCGGCGGCGCGGGAGGCAGCCGCTTGAGGCGGCAGCTGGAGTCCGGCAGCTACGCGGCCGAGGAGTACGTGAAGCAGCTCTCGCAGCAGTCGGACGGCGACCGGGACTTGCAGGAGCACCGCCAGCGCATCCAGGCCCTGAGCGAGGAGACGGCGCAGAGCCTCAAGCGCAACGTCTACCAGAACTACCGGCAGTTCATCGAGACGGCGCGCGAGATCAGCTACCTGGAGAGCGAGATGTACCAGCTCAGCCACATCCTCACCGAGCAGAAGGGCATCCTGGAGGCCGTCACCCAGGCCCTGCTGCTCGCCCAGGCCGACCGCGACGACAGGGCCGCCGGGGCCGCCGCCTCCTCGGACCCCCACGCCAACCCCTTCCTGCCCCTCTCCGCCAAGGAGGCCGCGGCCAGCGAGGAGGGCCGCCAGCGCACGCTGACCACCCTCCTGGAGAAGGTGGAGGGCTGCCGGGACCTGCTCCCGGAGAGCCCCGGCAAGTACCTGGTCTACAACGGGGACCTGGTGGAGTACGACGCCGACCACATGGTCCAGATCCAGAAGGTGCACGCCTTCCTGATGAACGACTGCCTGCTGGTGGCGGCCTGGCTGCCCAACCGCCGCGGCACCTACCGCTACGACGCCCTTTACCCGCTGGACGGCCTGGCCGTCATCAACGTCAAGGACAACCCGCCCATGAAGGACATGTTCAAGCTGCTCATGTTCCCCGAGAGCCGCATCTTCCAGGCCGAGAACGCCAAGATCAAGAAGGAGTGGCTGGAGGTGCTGGAGGAGGCCAAGCGGAGCCGCGTGCAGAGCGAGAAGCGGAGGCTGGAGCAGGAGGTGCCGGCGGCCCGTGCGCCTCCCCCGGCCCCTCCAGAGACCACCAACCCCTTTGAGGAGGATGAGGAGGAAGGCGAGGAGGGGGGCATCCCGGAGGAAGAAGTGGTGGATCTCTCCCTGGAGTGGATTCAGGAGTTGCCCGAAGACCTGGATGTCTGCATCGCTCAGAGAGACTTCGAAGGGGCGGTCGACTTGCTGGATAAGCTGAATGAGTATCTAGGGGATAAGCCTGTGACCCAGCCGGTCAGGGAGTTACGAGCCAAAGTGGATGAGAGAATCAGACAGCTCACTGACGTGCTTGTGTTTGAGCTCTCTCCAGATAGGTCACTGCGAGGTGGGCCCAGAGCAACCCGTCGTGCTGTTTCTCAGCTCATCCGCTTGGGCCAGTCAACCAAGGCGTGCGAACTTTTCCTGCGGAACAGGGAAGTGGCTGTTCATACAGCCATCCGACAGTTGCGCATTGAAGGTGCCACTCTGCTGTACATTCACAAGCTGTGCCATGTCTTCTTCACCAGCCTGCTGGAGACTGCAAAGGAGTTTGAGACGGACTTTGCTGGCAACAGTGGGTGCTATTCAGCTTTTGTTGTCTGGGCTCGATCGGCAATGAGGATGTTCGTGGATGCGTTTAGCAAGCAGGTGTTTGACAGTAAGGAGAGCTTATCTACTGCTGCTGAGTGTGTAAAGGTAAGGGCCCAAAGTGATGAGATGGAAGAAAACTGTGTTACCCTTAATTACATATCCTCTAGATCACAGCTTCATAAAACGTTATTTATTTATTTATTATTTCAACTTATTGGTCGCCTCTCCCGTCTGGCTCGGGGCGACTCACAAATGCTAAAAGCATAATAAAACCCGATAAACACAGTAAATACAATAAAACATATTAAAACACAATAGGATGCCAGGATTTTGCACCCATAATTAAAACCGTATAGTGACGCACAGAGAGACTTTGGGTCTCAACCTCAAGTGGGGTTCCCTTTGCTCTATGTTGGGGTCCAGAAACATTTGTCAACAGTAAACCTTTTCTGAATGTCAGCTAATAGGTGTTTTGACATTTGCACAAATCAGTTGTGCAGTGTTCACAGTGAATTCTACAGAAGATGCTTCAGGTATAGTTCATAGAAAGGAAAATCAGCTTGTTTAGCAAGCCTCACAAGTGCTGATTTGTTATCACTAAATAATCTACTGATACCTATTTTATATACTTGTGTACCCACAAAAAAGTCTTAGGTCAAATGGCATCATGAGCGGAAAAGATTTCCAAATAGTGTCCTTGAATTTAGAAGCAACATGGAAGCAAAGTATTGAGTCATCTAGCCCAGTTTCCTGTTCTGAGACAGGATATTCTTTGTGTATGTAGTTGTTTATGATGGCTGTGGCTTCGTGTGCTTCACTTATCCCAATGCTCGAGCACTACTCCAATCATTTCCCCTGTTTTGCTTTCTTGTGTTCTTTAGATCTTTAGAGAAGATCTATTGCTGTATTTTACGGCAGAGTAATACCTGTTTTTCTTGCCTCCCTAACATTAAAGAACCCCGCCCTCTTATCATTTAGTAGATGAGAGGACCAGTTATGTACAAACTCCCTCTGTAGCTTGGCTTTATCCCAAATGCTTTGTTTCCATACAGGAATGAGGGTGTGGCTTGCACACTTCCTGGTATTACTCCTTTTCTTGACTGCCAAAGAAAGGCAGTATATACTGAAAAAATAGCAGAGAATATAGGGACTAAACGTGGAAGTGGTTGTAATAGTCAGGACAACCTACAGTGGTGATGAGAGGTTTTGAGCACTTAGTTTTAATTACATCTGGAAAATATTCCCTTCAATTCTTAACACTATGGAGTGGGTTACAGATTGTCTTTTTCTTATGGCTGGAATGGTGGCAGAAATGGAAATAAATGCAGAATCATGTACTGCTGTCTGCTTTCATGGCAGGTTTCTATTTACAAACTAATGTTTAAGATTTATGGACCTGACATGGCTCAAGTTAATGTTGACTGTGTTATTTTGAAATTGATGCTGAAAGCATGTTGAAATTGACACAAGACCTATCACTTTAGGTAAATTTAGTCACAATTATTTAGTGCTATTCTTTTCAAGGGCATTGGACACAATTCAAGATTGTTGAAGACCGGCATAGTTCCCTAAGGTGGGGGTTAATTTCTCCTTGAATCTCTATTTTGAGAGAAAGCGGAATAAAAATAAATTTATAAAATAAATAAAATTCAGGTTAAACCGATATAGAAGCTACATATGTTGGCTTCCTTTTAATGAAATGAAATTCTCAATTTGGGTATTTTCCTAGGAATAATTACTACATATTCTAAGAACATTTCATGAAATCCAAGACCCAAATAAACTATTCTTAAAGGATAACTATCAAATGGTATTTTTTAAAACTCTGAGAAGTATATATCATAATATTTTAATGAACCAGAGAGAGAGAGAGAGAGAGAGAGAGAGAGAGAGAGAGAGAGCGAGCAATTCTTTATACAGTCAGGTATTTCCAAAGTTATCAAAGCTATTCAGTAAATCTTACAAAGTACTAACTGAATACTATATATACACATGTATAAGTCTAAACATTTTATTGAAAAATGTTTCTAAACAAACTTGGGTCAGGGTAAGTACTGTGCCATAACTCCTATGTCAAAAAGGATATTTCCTCTTCAATGAGTAGGGTGGCAAAAAGAGAGCTTAGTTTGTACTGTAAGAATGGAAAGGAGCACCGCTTATGACCTTTTTGCATGCCTTGTTGGGGAAAAGGCTGACCCTCTGAAGCAGTAATGGTCCTTTCCTTTCTCTATATAATAACTCTCAACTTATCCACTGGTCATATATCCAGTAGTCATATCAAAATCCATAATCTTGACTCTGAAGTGCGTCCACATGAATATACAATATATGGTAGTTTCTTTTTAAATATACTTTTATATAATGTGTGTTTTCCTGCTGCTTGTAATAGGGTAATCATATACTTTTAGGGCATTGAGAAATCTGTTGTGCAACTAGTGTGAAGGTGTGGAAAAACTAGCATTGTGACTTGTTTTTTTGTAGGTAGCAAAGGAACACTGCAAGCAACTCAGTGGGATTGGTCTGGACCTGACTTTCATCATTCACACCCTATTAGTGAAAGATATCAAAGGTGCTTTGCAAAGCTACAAAGACATCATCATTGAGGCCACAAAGCATCGCAACTCTGAAGAGATGTGGAGGAAAATGAACCTAATGACACCAGAAGCTTTAGGGAAGCTTCGAGAAGAAATGAGGAGCTGTGGAGTCACCAATTTTGATCAGTACACTGGTGATGATTGCTGGGTGAACCTAAGCTACACAATTGTGGCTTTCACCAAACAGACCATGGCTTTCTTGGAAGAGGCTCTCAAACTCTACTTCCCAGAGTTGCACATGGTTCTGTTGGAAAGTCTGTTGGAGATCATCTTTGTGGCTGTCCAGCATGTTGATTACAGTTTACGCTGTGAACAAGACCCTGAAAAGAAGACATTCATTAGACAGAATGCCTCTTTCCTTTATGAAACAGTTCTTCCTGTGGTGGAAAAGCGGTTTGAAGAAGGAGTTGGAAAGCCAGCTAAGCAGCTGCATGATCTGAGGAATGCTTCAAGACTAATGCGTGTCAATCCTGAAAGTACTACTTCTGTGGTGTGAACTGTAGTGCCTCAGTCCTTTTCATATTAAACGTTGTATATACATGTATACACATAACTTTTTTCAACCCCCCTCCCAATAGTAACCAAATCTGATAATGTTTTCTTTAGCAGATAATGTATTGAAAAGAAATGGGAAAACAAAGAAAAGGGAAACTTAAAGTAAACAATATAGTTGGAAAGCTACATTCCCTCCGAAGGTCTGGTTGTGCCACTTTAGGTCACATGAGATGGTTTGGTCTGGAACCTAACAAGTTAATCAAACATACTTATGCTAATCAGAATATGACCAAGAATAACTACTAATGAGTATTCATTGGTTGTGTAGGCGTATAAATGATAGGATACACCTAGTAATTTTATTATATGACGCTTCAGATTCTTCTGTTTGGGAAAGAAAATGCATGCTTGCATTATCTCGCTCAGAGAACTTTAGGGGGAAATGGTGAAAATTTTACCACATATTGTATTTCAAGAAGGGTTATCTTCAAGTTCCTGTGAAAGCCAAAACTATTAATCTCGTTGACAGTGTACACCACAATTCTTGGCAAAGGTAAATATTACTGTAATTGTAAAGGACTAAAGCCAAATATATATCTGATTGATTGGTAGCAGATGATAATTGAATACAAATGTTATGGCTAAGACAGTTATCCAGTGCTTGGATTTTTATGTAGTTTTGCCAGGGTCTTTGCCATCCTGTAACCAAATCTGTTTATTTAATCTTTAAAAATCCTGCATTCTTAATTTGTTGTGTTGGATACTCCAGAGAAAGCAGTGCAGTTCCTTGGTACACATGCTTGTGTATATGGTACAAAATTCCCTTATGCCATACATGACACCACTGCTGATAACTATAAACCACAATCAGGCTGATTATCTGTTTATATAGCTCAGTGATTCTCAACCTTTGGGCCTCCAAGTGTTTTGGACTTCAACTCCCAGAAATCCCAGCCAGCTTACCAACTGTTAGGAACTGTGGGAGCTGAAGTCTAAAACACCTGGAGGACCACTGATATAGCATGTAGGAATAATGGGATGAAAACATCATTGAGATAGTGTTTATTTTTACATGTTTTCAATTCAGCCTAACACAGGGAGAATTTGTGATAAAGAAAAACTAATAATTTGCAATGAATTGCTGCAGGGTGAAATGGGTGACTAACAATGTAAACAGAGCAATAAATGTTTAGTTTATTGCAAGTGGAAATAGGGATGAACCCATTTATGAAATGAAGAAGTAAAAGCGTATAAGGATGTTTTCACCACAGCAGTCTTCCCTATAGGTCTGTACACAGTGGTGGTCTGTATAAAGCGGGTAAGTGGAGGTTTTTCCCCCCTTTTCTGTGTAATTCTGTCCAAGTCTAATGGTTCAGCATCCCACAGTACAATGTTGTTCAGATGTTTTTAGTATATTGCTCTCATCACCTCTGTGTCAGTTGGAAAATAACAAGAGTTGGAACGTAATTTATCTGGAGGCCAGAAAGTTGGGAAAAGCTGATCTCTTTATGGTGACCTGTATTCAACCAGACTTAATGGCATAATGGTATATATGTTCCAATTGGTCAGTCATGAATAAAGTGTGAAATGTGTCTAGGTAACATGGTGAAACTGTTAGGGCTGTAATTCACTATTGTGCCCTTTAGATCTACTACACAGTGGGGATATTGTGCCTTTGGTAGGAAGAATGCACCACTGTCAAAACCATTAGAAAGAAAATTTATTTCCCTAGAGAGAAGAGATGACCATAAAGGTTTGCATCTTACAGTTGCTGGGTTTAATGCATAATATGGGGTGATTCACTGCCTAGTCTTGTCTTGTTGATAGCAGCTGGATGACAAAAATACTTATCCAAGTATGGTTCAGGCATACCTACATTTCTTTGGCTTTTGTCTAAAAAATGATGGTATATAAAATGTAGATAATATTCACTGTGGAATGCCACCGTGGACATGGGCACTTACACCAAAGAAGATGAGATAAAACGTATCAGGAAAAAGTGATACAGAAGTTGTTTTTCAGTCTCTACAAATTGTGTTTTTTTGAATACAGTACACTTCATATTGTAATTTTAGGAGATCCAAGAAACTTCCCCTTCAGTACACATGCTGTAATTTTGCAGATCCAAGAAAATGCCGTTTCATTAACAGATAAGGCTGTCATCTGAGCATCAGTAGATATCTAAAGATGATCCTGATTATCTTTGTTTTATCGAGCAGTTATGAATAATCTTGATATTTAATAATTTATTGTTATGTTTATGCCACACCCCAAAGTATATGGAGATCAAATTCTTTATGAAAGAGACCAGTGATATATACTTAAACTTGCCCATCGGCCTGCAATTGTATGTTAACACAAATAATTGGATTGAAATAAATATGCCCTGAGAATCTTTTGAAATAGTTTTCTTGTGTGTATTTGAAACACATTATCTTGTGTGAAAAAAAGCATAAGCCTCAAAAGTTTTTAAAAAATGAAAACTGTAATTCTTAATGTTTAAAAACTAAAAAACACACGTCTTTTTATTTCCTATCCTTTCCCCTAAAATTGGGACTGAATGTGACATCAATTACAATTTTGGCAAAAGAGTTGCAGCATGAAGCCCTAAGGTTCACTGCAATGCTCAGCAAAATTATTGGAATTGATGGCGGGGAGGAACAAAGCTCAGGTTTTAAAAACAGTGCTTTGCATGGGTTCTGTCCTTGCTGTAATATAGTCCAAAGTGCAGAAATATGTGTGTGCATTTAATTGCTCTGTATGAACTTTCACAGTAGTTTGATGCAATATTTGATAAGGCACAGAATAATCTAAGACTGCATTAATTTCAAGTTAAATTCCCTGTAGAGCTAGCAGAATCCTCTACGGGTGGCTTTTTAGATGCCTTATCCCAGGGCTGTCCAACATCTTTTGGCCCAGGGGCCGGACTTCCAGTCATTGATCATCTGGGGGGCCAAAGGGTCTGCCCCCTCCCCCAGCTCCGCCCCTCCCCCAGCTCTGCCCCCTCCCTGCCCCTCCCCCAGCCATGACATGCCGGCTTCCTCAGAAGGGCGATTTCGGCTGCTTCGCCCTTCTGCTTGCCACGGCTTTAGGAGGAAGGGACGAGCTACAGGGGAGCCTCTCCCCTCAGCTCGTCCTTCCTCCTAAAGCCGTGACATGCCGGCTTCCTCAGAAGGGCGAAGCAGCTGAAACGCCTCTTCTGAGGAAGCCGGCATGTCACGGCTTTAGGAGGAAGGGACGAGCTGTGGGGGAGCCTCTCCCCGCGGCTCGCCCCTCTCTCCCCGCCGCCGCCGCCCGCCGCGGTGGGAAGGGAGGGAAGGAGGAGGCGGGGCAGGGAGGAGGAAGAGAGTGGCTCCTCCCTGCACCGCCCCTTGTCCCTCTCTCGCCGGTGCCTATGCAAACCGGTTTGCATAGGCACCGGCGAGAGAGGGAAGAAGAGGGTGGTGCAGGGAGGAGGAGCTGGCTCCCTTCCTTCTCCCTGCCCCGCCTCCTCCCCTCCCTCCCCCCGCTGCTGCGATTTCGCAGCGGCGGCGCGGAGAGAGGGGCGGTGCAGGGAGGAGGAGCTGGCTCACTTCCTCCTCCCTGCCCCGCCTCCCCCCCCCCCCGGCTGCCATTTTTTAAACAATATATATTTTTAATTTTTTAAAAAAAAAATTTAAATGGCGGCCGGGGGCATAGCGGGGGCCGTGTCCAACAGGCTGGGGGGCCGTGTACGGCCAGCCCTGCCTTATCCCGTATTTGCTGAAGCTGATAGGAAGGAGAGACCAGCAACTTAGATGCTACTCTCTATCAATACAATAAAACAATGTTGACATTCTGTAGGTTGAGAATGACTCCTTCCTGCATGGAGATTGTGCACAGAGGAATACATGGAGAAGGGAAACAAGGATAAGAGGTATGGAAAACTAAGCATGAGCATTTGAAGGAGCTGGACATGTTCTTCTTGGTATAGAGAGGTTTGAGGGATGACATGATTAATACTTCAAGGGATGTCACAGAGGGGAGCAGCCAGGCCCGTTCTCTGTTGCCTTAGTGGGAAGGCTATGCTTAATGGTTCCAAGTTACAAGAACCAATTGGCTAGAGAGATGCTTGAATCTTCTTTGAATGCCCTCAAAACTAGCCAGCCACCTGTTTGAGATTATTTAGTTAGAGAGCCTGCACTGATGAGAGGGTTGGACTCTGTGGTCTACTCTACAAGGTTGGAGCCAGAATGTTCAGCTAGGTATTGTCCCACTGGACTTAACTCTGAGCTGTGCCCCACTAAAATGAAATGGGAAGTGGCCCAAGTACTTTCCAGTTAATGTACTCGTGGGGTTTTCTTGGGAGAACAAACTCATATTCAGAAGGGTTGACTATTGCCTGAGGCTGAAAATATGTGATTTATTTATTTATTATTTACATCATTTATATTCCACCCTTCTCACCCCGCAGGGGACTCAGGGCGGATCACAATACACATATACAGGCAAACATTCAATTCCATTTGACATACAACATATAAGACAGACACAGAGGCAATGTAACATTCCAGCTTTTCTGGCCATCAGGAGGAGCTGTCACATTCCTTCACTCCGTTTGTGTGTATTTCCTGGATATTTTAATGGCCTTGTAAATCAGTTAAATTAAGCCTCCCCACTCAAGTGGTACCTACATTTCCTACTTGACAGATGCAACTGTCTTTCGAGATGCAAAGGTTGACAATGAGCTACACAATTGGTCGAGCGCTTACCCCGATTTGCCTAAGATCATCCAGTAGGTTTTCATGGTGCATCTTATTTATGACTACCCCATGAATGGGAGATCTTCAAGATCCTTGATTGTTAACAGCCCTGCTCAGCTTTTGCAAACTGAGGGTCATTGTTTCCTTAACTGAACCAACCAGTACTACAGTCTTCCTCTTTCCCTTCTGCTTTCCACTTTCCCCAGCAGCATTATTACGTACATTTTATTGTATATTTTCCATTGAGTCATGGCTCAAAATGTTTCTATGGCACAGAAATCCTCATATTCTTAAAAATCAGTGGTTGGACAATAAATAATGTGAGCTAAAGTAAGGGAAGCAAGATTGGAAGGAGCGGAATAAACCTCATACAGTGATTCAAAGAAGCAAAAGACCTTCATTATTGCAATTGTCAAATAATGATTGGGGCAGCTGTATTTTATGTGCATTTTATGTCTTCCTTGTTACTCTATTAATTGTGTTTATGTTTCTTGAAATGACACATTAACTGCTTATAGCAGTAGTGCTAGCACCTCCAGCTGAATGAAATTAGCTTTGCCTATCATTTTCATTCTCATCAGTTATCCATTTATTTGATTAGCATAATTGCTTAGAAAAATGGTTAATTGGAACGAGACATGTATTTGTTTTCTCTTCCAAGGAGGATATGATTTCTTGATATTTTATGGCAGGGCATTAATTCTAATATTTGTAATAGCTCTTTAAAACAAGTGGGCTTTTAAAAAAAATGAGTAAGAAATGGAAATGAAACCCTGCAGAGATATATATATGTGTGTGTGTGTGTGAATTTTCCATATATTCTTCATGACGGAACACAAAAGTTTCGTATGCCAGACAGCTCATTCATTCCCTGCTCCCAAAACCAATACAGACAGTGGGAATATTTCATAATCGAGTGGAGTCAATCAAGGAAGTCAAAGACCTGAGTCTGAGGGACTGAGCTAGACTGTTGATGATAGGATGACTTGCGGGTTGTCTCAGTTCAGAGCCTCTTTCTCCGATTCACTCTATTAGCACAACATCTACTCCAAATAAGCTGGATTCCAAATGTATTGATAGCCATGCATTTTGAAACCTGAATTTGAACATTTTTTTCCTTTCTTCCCAACATGCATAAACCCATAAAGCTTTCCACTCTATTGGATATCTCCCCGTCCAATGCTTTTCCACCCTTGGTGTCCTAGTTATATGAGTCTACACTGCCATATCATGCAGTTCAACACTGCATTATATGGCAGTGTAGACCATTGAGAGTGATCATGAGTAAGGGAGGGAAATTTAACCCCCCCCCCCCCAATACACACACATACATGCTAACAAGTAGATAATCTCAGATCTTAGAAAATAGGAAATTCAGATTTTAGGAATTTTTGATAACCATTTTCCCCAAAACTGCAAAGTAAATGTGAGTTTTAAAAAAGTGTATTAAGGCCTTATAAACGCTTTCATGATGAAACTGTTTGTATGTTGTATATTTCCATGTAATGAGTATTATTTTTCCACCTGTTTGGACAGTCTCCCGGTCTCTCATTGATAGGGTCACCATAAATTGAACTTGATTTTATGGCAGTTAACAATGACAAAAAGAAAGGATAGGAATAACTTCATAGGCCACTACACATAAGGAATTAATATAAGATTTCTTGCTCCTGTAACTGAAGAAATTTCAAAAACGGTCCTGGAAAACTGACTCTTGGTAAGCAGATTTATCACTCTCCCACATCTCCTGCATTTGAACATTAAAAGATTTGAAAGACCTGTATCACATTCTATTACATTCCATCCCAACCCCTTCAACCGTGTAAATAATATGCTTTATACCTGATTTATAAGGGTTGTCTGGAAAGTAAGGTTACAAGATTTTAAAATACAAATAATGAATATAAAACTTACATGGATTGTGGCATAGATATATTATTTTTTTTCACATAATTTCAATTCAGTTCAATACATTTTGTCATCTGTGGGATTAATTTTGATGCCTATGTCATAGAAGTTTCCCTCCACCTTTTTTTTTGGTTTTTTTTGCAATATATTTATTAGGTTTTCAGAAGATAATAAGTATGCATACATATAGACAGATATATATACCGATGTTTCCCTCCACCTTTTTCAGCCAGTTCGTCACTTGGATTTTCATCTCCTTGTCGTCAGAAAAGTGTTTTCCATCAAGGTGTTCCTTCAATTTAGTGAACGGATTATAATAATTGGGTGTGAGATCAGGGCTGTGAGAGGGGTGGCTTAAAGCATCCCAACTAAACTCTTGTGTTGCATGAGCGGTGTGCGGACTTGCATTCTCCTGAAGGAGACAAACTCCCACCATCAGCATTCCTTGACAATTGTTTTGGATGGCTCTATGAAGTTTCTTCATGGTCTCACAATATATTCCATACCCATTTTGTCACATGCTGTCTTGACATTATGTCCTCTCCATAAACTGAAACGATTTTGTGATGAATCGCAGCGGCATTCATGCCCTCAGCATTTAGGTAGCACAATACAGCATGAACTTCGCACTTGGGGGGAAACGGAATGAGGACGCTCATCTCTAACCTTCACCACGCCAGTCAATGAGCTACTGATGACTGGCACTGCTCGTTTGCTTCCGCTGGCTTCCCGCTACACAGTAGTGATACCAGCTTCCCCACGAAAATTTCCCGCGAGAGCTACAGTCCTTGTAACCTTACTTTCTGGATAACCCTGGTATTATTGTTCCTTGCTGATTCTGAAAAAGTGGGTTTATGCCCACAAAAACATGCAAAATTAAAGGAATTTCCTCTCTTCTACCTTCTTAAGCCGCAAGAGACTAACATGGAGGTTAGTCATAGAATTGCACTGGAGGACATCACTTTAACTGCCATGGCTCAATACTAAGGAATCATGAGATTTGTAGTTTGACAAGCCATCTCTGCAAGAGAGTGCTGGTGCCTTACAAAACTACACATTCCGGAATTCCATAGCCTTGAGCCATGGCAGTTTGTGTCAAACAGCATTAATTCTACAGTGTAGATAAGGCCTGGGCAAACTACGGCCCTCCAGGTGTTTTGGACTCCAACTCCCACAACTCCTAACAGCCTACCGGCTGTTAGGAATTGTGGGAGTTGGAGTCCAAAACACCTGGAGGGCCGTAGTTTGCCAGGCCTGGTGCACTCCAAGTGAAATGTTCTATTTAGAAAACTCTAGGTTCCCCAGCATAATGGAAGAAATTTGACCACAGAATCACACTAGAAGACCTGCATATTCCCAGAGAGAACATTTTCATCAAATCTATGAATAATTAAATCCACAAAAAGCAAAGGTGCAAATGTGAAGGGCGGGCTGACTCCTATTCCTATGCACATTCCTATTTTACCTGATCCTTTACCATAGATTGTATGCCCTGGTATTTTATGGAGGCAAGATATAATGTGATGTTATCAGGAAATTCTTAATGTACAGAACATTCCAGATAATAATATAGTGTGAAGATAGACACAAGAACCTGACTGTGTACTGTTAATCCTTTGCCTTTCAAAACAGTGTTAGATATGCCTCTAATTTTTGACATCACAGTTTCTGAGTGTTTCTCTTTAAAAAAAATAAAATCAAAACACACCTTAATGGAGATGATGCTGAAAGAGATGCAGTAGTACAGTTTATACAGCAGGTGGCAGCATTGTCTGTGATAAATGAATTTGTTTGGCAGTTTCATTCATTAGTCACTCTAAATCAGTGGTTCCCAAACTTTTTTGGCCTACCACCCCCTTTCCAGAAAAAAAATTTACTCACCGCCCCCCTAGAAATTATGTTTTTAAAAATTTAATAGCAATTAAACAGAAAGATATATGTATTAATGCAGTGATTCTCAACCTTTCTAATGCCATGACCCCTAAATAAGGTTCCTCATGATGTGGTGACCCCCAACCATATTTTCGTTGCTATTTCATAAATAATTTTGCTACTCTTATGAATTCTAATCCAAATATCTAATATGCAGGTCAAAGTGAAGGGGGCGGGGCCAAAGAAGAGGGCTGCGCGACCCCTCCTAAATGGCCAATTGTTCACCAACCCCCTTAAAGGGGTTCACCGCCCCCCAAATTCCCCTGAGCCTCCCACTGCCCCCTTGGATTGCCTCACCGCCCACCAGGGGGCAGTACCACCCACTTTGTGTTTTATTTTGCTGGAAGTCGCCCTGCGTCTATTCAGGGAGGTAGGGCAGGTAATGAAATAAAGCATTATTATTATTACTATTACTATTATATTGAATAAAAAATTCCTACACTAGAGATGCTCTTCCAGGGTTTCTGACATGGGTTCTTCCCAGCCCTCCTTGAAGATGATAGGGACTAAATCTGGGATCTTTTGCATGAAATCTTTGGCTTTCTACTGGGCATTAGTCCTTCTTTATTATGCATTCAGGAGCGTCCTTGATTTCTCTCTAGCAATTTTCAGGTGTTTTCTGCATCATTGTCCAAGACTTTTAGGATACTATGTATGAGAAATTGACAAAGAGGCCAGCTTCCCTGTTTAATTTGGATCAAAATATGACATGCTTTTGTTTGGCTACCAGTTTGTTCTGTGACGGTTACCTCACTAATACAATCCAGCTCTCTCTGTGTATATTGTATGCCTTCAAGTTGTTTCTAGCAGTGTTTCCCAACCTTTTTTGAGCCGAGGCACATTTTTTACATTTACAAAATCCTGGGGCACACCACCAACCAAAATGACACAAAATGTTTTATGGCGTTTCGGCACCTCTTTTTCACAACAGGCTGCTTATGCAGGGGACAAAGAGTAGGCAAAATAATAATAATATAGTGAAACTAGCAATATGCACAATTACAAAAGTTTTATAAAGTTAATGTATCAATATAGTGAATTTGAAACACACGGAGTACAGTTTGGCACCCACATGATGTTGGCACCTCCATTGGAGAAAAAGGAAAAATCTTCCCTTACTGCGTTGGATTAGGCTCTGTACTGGATAATCTGCAATATATAAAAGTTCAATATATAGGAGTTATCCACAAACAGAGGGCAGCATGCGAAGGAGGAGAGGAGCGCAAGTGGGCGGTTCTAAAAGTTATCCAGAACATTTTGGAGCCGCCCATTGGGCTCCTCTGCTCCTTTGCATGCTGCATAACGCTTTTCCCTCACAGCAGGGGGCATCTGCGGACAGAGCCTAATACCAACGTGGTAAGGGAAGATTTTTTCTCCCATGGAGGAGGACAAAATAATAGCGGCGGCAAAAGAAGGGGGGAAGGAAGGGGAGCAAAACGTTTTTTCTGGAGGCACAGCTGGAGCTCTGCAAAGGCACAGGAGTGTGCCTAGGCACACTGGTTGAAAAAGACTGTTCTAGCATGTGACAACAGTAAGGCATGCCTGCCATAGGGTTTTCTTGCCTATATATTTTCAGAGGGGCTTTGCCATTACTTTTCTCTGTGACTGAGCAAATATGACTTGAACAGCTATATTTTTATACTTTAATACTTTATACAGATTTTAATTGCTTAACTGTGCCATCTTTGATTGACTGATTTGTACCTTTTAGTTGAAGCCATCCAATGTGTTTTAATATAATGTGAAATGTTTTATTGTCGATAGTATAGAGCAGGGGTGCTCACACTTTTTCAGCATGCGAGCTACTTATAAAACAACCAAGTCAAAATGATCTACCTACCCATTACAAAAAAGTGAAACATATAACACAATATCTGCTTTGAACTGGGTTTTCCAAGTCCACACTGCCATATAATCTGATTCAAAGCAGATAACATGAGATTTTATTCAACTGTGTGGAAAGGACCTCAGATAACCCAGGGCCCTTCCACACATCCTATTTTACAGTTGACACACACAAACTGATTTCTTACTACTGGACGAATTGATTGAGCCTTCTTCCCACCCTGCCTGTGATCTACCAGGACGCCCTACACGATCTACCAGTAGATCGCAATCTACCTAATGAGCATCCCTGGTATACAGCATCAAATGTCACTTTTGTTTTTGTAAGACACCCTGAGTCCCTCTAGGGAGAGAGGGCAGGTTAGAAATAAAGAAATAAAGACTTGCCCAAAGGCTTTCTATGGCTAAGCAGGAATTTGATTCCCAGTCTCCTAGAACTGTAACTCAGCACTCAAATCACTATATCATTCTGAATCCATACTCCAGTTTTATTCATAGTTAAGTCACACAGCATTGGCTAGAACTAACATCTTTGTAAACATCTTTACTTTCATCAAACCAGCTTAGGCTGCTTTTAAAAAGTCAAGGTGTTAAGGGCTACGAATGCTGTCTGTGGCTACTGATCAGTCTTTCTACTGGTGATTAATTACGTAAGAATAACTGGGTACATCGCCAGCTGGTTGTTCAGCCCCAACACATACGTTAATAGAAGATAGCCCGCAATATCTCCCTCTTTGATCTCTGACTCTTAAATGGCATTTAATGGCACATGTGACAATGAGATAGAAATGGAAGCCATTTGGTCAGAGAAACAGCATTAAATACCAATCCATTAAGTACTATTCATTGCACTCTGTTCAATGTGTGAGCAGTAATAGGTGGAGAAGGAAAGGGTGGTTAAAGCTTTAATCATGGTGATTAATTGGGAAGTATCACAAGCCAGGGAAATATTGTAATATCCTTTATGAAGCTTGCTTATTGTCTTGCTGTTGACATTTTATCAACTTTGATGGAAGGTGGTTTACCAGTAAAGTCACATGCACAAAAGCCTTATCAACAATTGGACTCCAGTGTACAGAATGTGCTTTATTCTTTGGTTTTTCAGCTAGATTGGCATTAATGTAGTTTATCAATGCTCCGTGCAAAGATAAATGGCAATTAAGAGACTGGAAAGTAGGGCAGAGGCTTTCCTGAAAGTGTAGGATCACACACAGGGGCGGTCCTACGGGTAGGCCAAGGAAGCGGCCGCATGGGGCGCCATCTGGGAAGGGGCGAATTCCCCCGCCTGCCGGGCGCCGGCGCCAGACAGCATCCTGGCCCTGCTGATGTTCCTCAGGCAGCGCTGTGGCTGCCTGCTTTTGGGCCTCGGCCTTGTGCACTCCGATGCCGCTTCTGGGCATGCGCAGAGGTTTTCACGCAGGCGCCGTTATCAAGAGGCGCCGCCGCTCATGGCGAAGAGAGAGCTGTCTGTTGAAGAGGGTGGGGGTGGGGAGAGGTCACGAGTGAGGCCGTTCGGCTCCCCCTCCCTTGCTCGGTGCAAACTGAACGGAATGAAGGGAGTGAGGGAGGTGGATCAAAGCAGAACGTTCCGCGCTCCTTCCTTCTGCCCAAGACACCTCCTGAACGCCTGAAAGGGCTCCGAAGAGAAGAGAGAAAGCCCGCCTGGGAGGGAGAGGATGGGGGCAGAAGAGGGGTGAGTGGGGAGGAAGCTGTTGGGCAGCTTCTTGCAGGGTCCTAGGGCCCTCGGCTCCCTTCCACGTAGCCCAGTAAAAACCCACACTAGCTGCTTTGAACTGGTCCTTCCACACAGCTATATATCCCAGAATAGCAAGGCAGGAAATCCCACACGATCTGCTTTAAACTGGGTTATATGGCAGCGTGGACTCAGATCCTTCCGCACAGCTATATATCCCAGAATAGCTGTTGCCGCCGCCCTCCTCCTCTTCACGGACCAGGGAAGAAACTGAAGCTGAGGCCTGCCTCCTTCCTTCCTTCCTTCCTTCCTTCCTTCCTTCCTTCCTTCCTTCCTTCCTTCCGCAGGTGGGGGGCACGCCAGGCAATGGAAAGGTGGGAAAGCGGCGGGAGCAGGAGAATAATAATAATAGGACACTGCACTCCCTCTTTCCTTCTCTCTTTACTTTCTTCCCTTTTTCCTTTCCTCCTCTCCTTCCTCCTTCATTCCTGCCTTCTCCACCTCTTTCCTTCCTTCTCTCTTTCGCTCCTCCTTCCTTTATTCATTTCTTGCTCTCCTTCCTTCCTTCTCTCTTTCCTTCCTCCCCTCTTTCCTTTCCTCCTTTCCTTCCTTCTCCACCTCTTTCCTTCCTTCTCTCTTTCCCTCCCTCTGTCTCTCCTCCTTCCTTTATTCATTCCTTACTCTCCTTCCTTCCTTCTCTCTTTACTTCCATCCCTCTTTTCCAGGGGCGGTCCTGCCTGCGCACAGGAGCTTCTGGGCATGCGCGGAGTGGGGGAGCCGCCAAAATAATGTTTGGGGGGGGGACCAAAATAATGTTCGCTTACCATTTAAAATTACCTTAGACCGCCCCTGATCACACACCTGGGAATGGATCGAGCTTAATGGTGCAATTGCATATCTCCAACATTTCACCAGTGAAAACTGGATCATGTGTAGACAAGCAACGTCAGAGGATGGTCAAGGATGGCAAACATTATTAATGAGGAACACACAAGGTGATCCAGTCTTGCTTTGCCCAGCATCTCAGGAAAAACAGCCCAGGGTTTGTAAAAATCTGGAGGGCACAGCATGGAAACTTTACCTTTGATGTCTATAGCTCCCAGACAATTTCAGTCCGGTGTTAGGATTCTGTGAGGGACCATCCTCAGAATTAACCCTTTCAAGCTCTGTAATAAGGGAATTTAGTGAATTACATATTATGCTCTACAACTGCAGAGATGTCATAGGACAGGGCTCTAAATCCGGTCTAAAGTTCGGAGAGAGTATGGTCCTTTGCCAAGGAAGATGCAAAAACATACTCTCCTTTAAACTTTCCTACTGCTTAGGGTGCACCTGCACTGTAGAATTACTGCAGTTTGACACCACTTGGATTTGTAGTTTGGTGAGGCACCAGTAATCTTTGTCAGATTACAACTCCCAGGATTCCATGGCCCTGAAAAATAAAAGTTAAAGTAATGTCAAACTGTATTAATTATGCAGTGTAGATGCATGTTTGGTTACAAGACTTGCATCTTTCCTTCAGTTCAGTTTCTAAGCTAGATCTTCAACTATGTGAATTTATCATCCTTGCTATCCAAACAACTACAGTTTACAGGTAGAGAAGGCAGTGAAGAGAAAAGAAGAACTGCATGGGACAGGAAATGCCATAGCAGCTGATGTATGAAGCCCTATATCAGAATATTTCAACAAATAGGCAGGATTTCCTGATTCCTCTGAAGGGCAATCCCCCCGATTCTGTCAAACAATGGCAGGGCGCTCTACCTTGTATTGTAAATGCTACAGATTTTATTATTGGCCATCCTGGAAGACAATCTAATTTAGATGATCAAAGATTCTCCGTACCTGCTATAGAGAAAGAAACTTCGCTTGGATTTCCATTTTAGGATTCTGAGAAAGGACGGAATCTTCATGAAGATTGCATGGATGGGGATGCTAAGATTAAACCCCCCCCCCCAAAAAATATTAATAGCTTTATTGGTGTGGGGTTACTCCACATCCAGCATGGAAATCATGTGGTGAGGAATAATGAATATTGTGGTTATACAACATCTGAAAGAACACACAATGCCCGCCCATATTTTGGATTGAAGATGGAGAACATGTGCCCTCCAGAGTTTGTTGGATTCCAGACCCCATCAGTCCCATGGTTAAAGGCATGTGGTAATGGGAGTTGTAGTCTGACATTTGGAGAGTTTCCCTTTGATGGCCATACATCAAATACAATAACATGGATAGTACCCTCCTAACATTTTTGTTGTTTTTCTGCCCACGGCCACTCCACATTTTATGACTGCACCCTCTTGATGTGTTGGAGCAAAAATGCAACCCCAAAACTGTTAATTGACCATGATTGGAAATACAAAGAAAGTTTTCCTCTTTCTTCTCTGTTTTGCAGTTGAAACTCACTCAAATCACACAAGAAGAATACAGTGGAGTCTATTTCTGATGCTTTGGTTTCCTTTGAAAGAAGAAATGCTATCAGACTGTCCACACTGGAGAAATACAGAAGTTTGACACCACTTTAGCTTTCATGGCTTCATCCTGTGATCCTGGGATTTGTCGTTTCTTGTGCCACCAGAGCTCTCCGGCAGACAAGGGTAAATATTTCATGAAACTAAAAATCCCAGGATTTCATAGGATCGAGTCATGGCAGTTAATGTGGGGTGAAACATGTTATAATTCTGCTGTCTAGACAGAGCACATGTTGTATAATATTATATTTTTAAAAAACAACAACAGCAAAACGAGCATTTGAACCATATAGAAGCCCAGATATCTACATAAGAACATAAGAACATAAGAAGAGCCATGCTGAATCGGGCCTCAGCCCATCTAGTCCAGCATTCTGTGTCACACAGTGGCCCACTAGTTGTACACAGGGATCTCTAGCAGAAAGGAGGGCAAAACCCTCACCTGCTCCCGACCCCCCACAACCACTACCCAGGGAAAATCCTGCCTGCCTCCATCAACACAGAGGTGGCACTTGGAGGTCCATTGCAGTAACTCCTGATTCCCTTGGGAGCCATGACACTGTCTAATCCTGCCTTGAAGCTGTCCAGGCTGACCAGCTGTCACCACCTCCTCTGGTAGTGAGTTCCAGATCCCAATGACCCTCTGGGTGAAGAAATATTTCCCTTTATTAGGCCTCACTTTCCTACCTTGGAGCTTCAGGAGTGCCCCCTAGTCCTAGTGTTGTGTGACAGAGAAAATATTTTTTCTTTATTCACCTTTTCTATCCCATGCATGATTTTATACACTTCAATCAAGTCACCTCTTAAACGCCGTCTTTCAAGGCTGAAAAGACCAAGGCGTTGCAACCTGATTTCATAAGGGAGCTGCTCCATCCCTTGGATCATTTTTGTTGCCCTTCTTTGTACCTTTTCCAGTTCCGTTATATCCTTCTTGAGGTGCGGTGACCAGAATTGTACACAGTACTCCAGATGTGGCCTCACCATAGATTTGTAGAGAGACAAATCTGGCTCCCTAATTGCAAAATGCATTTGAAAAGACAGGGGAATGGAGGTTTCAACCCCCTGCCAGACCAGGTGTTGATGCCAGAATTCTTTGATGCCATTTCAGTATGAGACCCAGCCCACAGCAACACTGGGAGAAGAACATGACCCTTGAAAAACCTTTCTTGAGATATATTGAAAGTTAAACTGGAAGAAATGAGAGCAGAATATTTGACTATTGTTACTGTTACTTTTTGTTTTGCTTTTATTTACATTACATAGTAACTTGAGATACTCCTGAGGCTTAACCACCTAACTGCTGAAACAGAGAAGGAGAAATGCATACCCTCCAACATTTCATAGATGAAAACTGGGGCATACTTGGTTGCACTACATCAGGGCTGTCCAACTTCTTCGGGCCAAGGGCCGGAATTCAGGTGACTGCTCACCTTGGGGGCTGGAGCGGAGGGCGTGGCCTCTCACGGGGGCGTGGCCACTCTCAAGGGGCGGGGCCGCTCCTGCCCTGGCGCGCATGCCCAGCGTCCTGCGCGGCCCGCCCCTTTTTGGCGGGGTGACGTCAGGCGCCACGCCTGACGTCACCCAGCCCCGCCGAAAAGGGGCAGGTCACACAAGAGACCGGGCTTGCGCGCCAGGGCGGGATCGGCGAGCTGCCCTCCGCCGTCTCCTGAGCTCTTGCAGGCCGCGCCTGAAGGAAGGTAAGCTCCTGGGCTTACATTCCTTCAGGCGTGGCCACTGCAAGAGCTAGGGTCACGGCAGAGGGCGGCTCGCCGATCCCCGGCCCGCTCCCGCCCTGGTGCGCAAGCCCGCCATCTTGCGTGACCCGCCCCTTTTCGGCGGGGTGACGTCAAGCGCCCGAAAAGGGCGGGTCACACAAGATGCTGGGCGTCTTGCGCCAGGGCGGGAGGCGGGCCGGGGATCGGTGAGCCACCCTCCGCTGTCTCCCGAGTTCTTGCAGTGGCCGCGCCTGAAAGAAGGTAAGCCCGGGAGCTTACCTTCCTTCAGGTGCAGCCGCTACAAGAGCTCGGAGACGGTGGAGGGCGGCTCACCGATCCCGCCCTGGCGCGCAAGCCCGAGCGGCCCTGCGCAAGCAAGAAACAGGCGGGGGAAGTCCCGCCCCTAGGGCATCTGACGTGGCTTCCCTCCGCCTCCTCCTCACTCGCGCCGGCCCCGCCCCTCCTCGCGCCCCCCCCCCCCCGAGTACGATTTTTTTTCCAATTTTTTTCCAATTTTTCAAAAAACCCCCTGATGTCTTGCAGGGGGTTAGGGAGCCGTAGCGAAGGGGCTCGGGGGCTGTAGTTGGACAGCCCTGCACTACATCATCAGAGAGCAATTAAAAGCATGTGGCCAGGCAACCAGAAGACAAAAGGAAGAACATTCAAAAATACTATTTTGAGTAAAAAAAAATTGGAATTTAAATATTCAGTTTTGAAGGGACAAGATTCTGCACCCTCCTCTCTCCACCCCTAACATAATTGAGTGTGAACTATGTTTGCACTTTGAATTCAGCTTGTAGCAATTGAAGTAAACTGAGGACAAAGAAGGAATCGACACAGAGAAACTGGTTCCCTAATTGCTTTTGAAAAGTAAGATGACAATTATTTTACCGAAAAGAACCAGTATCTAGATGAGAGGACTCAGAGTTTCTACAAACAGATGTTTTATTGATATATAATCACAGCAATTAAGATTCATTAAGAAGACACAGATGTTGGAAAAATGTACTTTTGAGATGGTATTCCCTGAATCCTAGCACTTGGCTGGGATATTTCTGAACATTGTAGTCCAAAAAATAACTCTTCCAAGCACTGGCCCAAATAACCTGCATTTACACTGACATAATTTTGGAATGTAGGTATTTATAATTTATTTATTTATTTATTTACTCGGCTTTTATGCCGCCACTCCCAAATAGGCTCGGGGCGGCTCACAGCCAGAAAGCAAGACAATACACAATAAACATATACACTCTAAAATGCAATACAAAATGCAAGATGTAATGCATTTATGTATTACTAGCCATACCTGCTACATGTTTATTTATTTATTTATTTATTAAATTCGACTTGCTATACCGCTCTCTCTGGAGCCCAGAGCGGTTTACAGAAAGTGAAGCAGACATAGAAGGTACATTAAAATACAGTTTAAAAATACATTAAAACGCATTAAAACAATTTAAAGCCCCCCAATAAACATGTGGCAGGCCAAAATTAAATAGTGGCATGTCAGGCGGAACCATGGACAACAGTATAGAGGCCAATTGGCTAAGGTTGCTGTGGCCAACCTTCCCTCCCTCTTTCTCTTCTTTCTCTCTCTCTCTCCTTCCTTCCCTCCCTCTTTCCTTCCTTCCTTTCCTTTTTTCTTTCCTTCCTTCCTCCCTCCCTTCGTTCTCTTCTTCTTTCCTTCCTTCTCCCCACATTTTCTTCCCCTTCCTCTTTCTCCCCATTCTTCCTTCTCTACCTTTTTTTGGACTGCAACTCCCAGCAGTCCTGATCTACCTACCTACCTACCTATCTCTATCTAATCTATGTATCTGGAGGATTGCTGGGAGTTGCAGTTCAGGAATAGGAAACTGGAAATATGCAGGTATTGGGATGCTCTCAAAGAAATCCAAGGAAAAGAAAGCTTGTATCTTGGAAGCAGTGCATTTGGATCCTCCTCCTCTCCTAAAGGGCCTGGTCTAGGGGATGCTAGGAACTGTAGTCCAGATGAGTGTGGATATGCTATTGTGTGTTTTGTTTGCCAGGGGGAGTCATTTTGCGCATGCGCTGTAGTATCTTTTTGGGGTTTTTTTTGCTTTTTAAGTCCCTTCTGCTGTGTTTTTCAGTGTTTTTATGAGTGATGGTCATTCATTGGCCTGATAGGTGTATTGTGTCTAAATTTTGTATCAATTTGTCCAGTGGTTTTTGAGTTATGTTAATCCCACAAACATTACATTTTTATTTATATAGATTGATTTGTACATGTTACACTATTAGTTAAAGAATGCAATTGATGATAATTGTACATTGAGAATTGTTGAAACCACTCCACAATTAAGATTTGCTTATCTCTGGGCACAGCTGCCCCTTGCTGTATGGGAGCAATCTGAGGGTGAATGTGTAGTCTTGAAAATACATGGGTTGTAGATCAACCACCAGAGGCTGATAATTTAATTGGTTTAACTGATGATTCAGAGAGGATTGTAAGCTTTCCTGTGGCACAAAGTGATGGACCCTCAAGTCTGGGAGATGATGGTTCTCTATGAGAAAACCGGGTCAGAAAGTGCTGGGCGTCAAGGGCAAGCAGGCGAGCTAGAAGCAGCAACAGCAGATAACAGCAGTGAAGAGCTGAGTGACAAAGAGGGTTCCCGCGGAAGCCTACCTGCAGCTACGGAGATCAACAAAAGTCTTTGTTTACAAATCAGAGCCAAAAATACATTTTTAAATTTATTTATCATGTCAGAAGCGAACTGAGGGTACAGTTGTAATGTATTTAAAAACACAAAGAAAGTTAAAAAACTTGGCGAAAAATAGATTGCAATGGGCAGAGAGATTACATGGGAAAGTTGTGGAAAAAGTTAACGGGAAATGGAATGATTTCATGGGTGTCTATTAAACAACAAGTTGTTTACTTTAAGGTCAGTTCAGGCAACACTGAGTTATTTATTTATTTACTTACTTACAGTATTTATATTCCGCCCTTCTCACCCCGCAGGGGACTCAGGGTGGATTACCATGCACATTTACATGGCAAACATTCTATGCCAATATATAGACAGACACAGAGGCAATTTAACATTCCAGCTTTCCAGCTTCATGATGGTATGCTCAATTTCGGCCATAGGGGGACTGTTGCTTCACCATCCATTTGTGACACCGAGTCCTTTGATTGAATACTTCCTCATTCTTCTGTACACTGCTGGAAAGGTTGGTTTTTTCTTATGGAACCATAAATTGGTTAAATTAGCCTTCCCGCATAAAGCGGTACCTTAATTTCCTACTTGACAGATGCAACTGTCTTTCGGGCTGCAAAGGTCAACAGCAAGCTAGACTAATGGCCGGAAGCGCACTCCAACCCAGGCTGGCTTCGAACACATGACCTCTCAGTCAGTAGAGATTTAATGCAGCTGGCTATCAGCTAGCTGCGCCACAGCCCAGTCCTTCCCTGAGATAACATGTTTAATGTCAGCAGGATCTGCCCCTTGTAACATCAGTCTTGTAATCATTGTCTATTCGTTAAAAAGAAATCTGCCAAAGGATTCCACTTTTGGCCCTAAAATCTCAGGATCTGGGACAGTCTACCTCAGGCACTGGCAAACTTTGGCCCTCCAGGTGTTTTGGACTTCCACAATTCCTAACAGACTACCGGCTATAAATTATATTATAAATTATACTCAAGGACATAACTGGGGCAAACAGCTTTGGGAAGCAAGGGTATTAGGGTGAGAGACAGCGAACGAGAAGCCACAGAGGCCTTCTTATCATCTTTAGAGCCGAGGGCTTGCTTTCCCCAGAGTCTCATTTTCTAGAAAATCAGGTTAGAGGGCGGGGTAATTATCACAGCTGCATTCTGAACCACTTTAATGGTCCATATTTTCAGTGCTGGCAATAAACCAAGGACTATTCACGAGTGCTGAGCACCACAGAGTAAAAATGATACAAACAATAATTGGGGCATTTGAAGCCCTTTTATGGAGCATTTCAAGCAGTTATCTTATGTGAAAATATTGATGTGGTAAAAACTAGATAGAGAAAACATTACAGTTGAGATTTTGTACTTGAATTTCTGCTGAATATTCATGTTTGCCTTCTACTGCAATTGGATTAGTATTCACGGAAGCTTTTCTTCCTAGCTGTTTCACTGCTTTTCCAATAGAGTTTCCACAAAGAACAGAACTGTGTTCTTGGAGAAGTAAATTCAAGAGGATACAAATCCAGGATAATTGTACTGATGGTAAGTAGATGTCTAAGGACCACACTGTGCAATACCTTCATTAGGCCAACCTCGTGTTTCTGAGCATGCTTTTGAAACCAAACACATCTTTATCAGTCAAAGATGTTTCCAGAAAGTATGCAGGAAAAAGGAAGGAGGAAATGAGGGTGTCAGGGCACATCGTCTTTGATGGTTTGAATGCACGTCTGTGGACTATCAAAGGATAATCTGGGTCCTCTGCGGAAAAGGAAGGCTATTAAAGGTAGAGCAATGACATTTGCTAATTCATTTGGGAATACAAAAGGAACCCCCCTTGAAACCACAAGTCTGTTTCTTGACAATTATGTCAATTGCTGCTATTTATATCAGTGTTTCCCAAAGACATGGTACACACACATCCTGGCAGGACCAGCAGTTAAAACCTGGTCCATGATTGGTGATGATGAAGCAGCATCTTTCATCTCACAGAAGGGAAACAGCAAAATAAAACAAACTCCAACATCCACAAAAAAGAAAAGCAATAGCTTTATTGGCCTACCAATATGCAATTGGGTTGCTCTGCATAATAGAAAAGCTGGGCCTAATTCCCAGGTGGTCTCCTATTCAACCATGGATTAATCCCAAACATGATTAGCTGTAGCAAGATGTAGTAAACATGAATAGCTGTAGCAAGAGAGCTTCTGTATCATATACCTCCAAATCAGATCCAATAAATATATAGCTCACATTTTAGACAAGCAGCAGTAAAGAAATGTCTTTGAGATAAATCTGCATTACTGTAATTAATTGTGTGTTCTTGTATCGCAGGAGGTGAGACTGTATGGCTCTTGTGGTCTCTTCCGACTCGTATGATTATATGAAATTTTCAAATTATTAGTGTGCAAATATACATTGCACACTAATAATTTGAATGTCCAAAATGTGAATGCTAGGGGCCTATTGTGAATATCAAAAAGTACACATCAGCGAATATGCATTCTCATATATCTATTGATTGCCTATATAGAATAGTATAATATAGTACTTCATTGGTTCTTATTGAGAGCTTGGAAATATTACTGATTGAAGCTACAAGTTCCAGAATCTCTCAGCCAATGTGGCCTTTAGGATTATAAGAGTTGTGGTCCCAAAAGGAACATTTTTCAGGTTCTCTGATAACCTGAAAGCAAAATGAACATCAAATCCAACCACAAAAGGGCTAAAAGGTTTTAGTTGGGAAGTATATTTTCCAGTTTTTGAACTTACTGGAAGAGAAGTGAAGGGTCTACTTGCAATTGTATTGTGCCTCCCCTTTAAATAATTCCATACCTGTTACCATTCTCCTACAAAGCCATATTTTTTAAACCCTGAGTTTGGCACTTGCTGTATGCATAGTATGATTTTTTAAAGCCATGTGAGAATCTGAATAGGCATGTCAATTGCTAAATGGAAGTGGCTCTTATATAAGGTTTTTTGGGGGTAGGCTGGGGGCTATGTGCGAAGTTAATCTAATCTAATAACTATCAATCTAATGAAGAATAAAAGAATTTAGAAGCGTTTTCTGTTGCTGTCGTACCAGTTAAAATAAAACAGGCTTCCACATTAGAGAGAGGCAGCAACAACTGGGAATATGTGATCATATTTCTTAGTGCAAATAACTTCTTTAGAAAAGAATGGCAGGATTACAGAAGGTTAACAGGAACTTGGGTTGGAATTAATATATGAGAAGTTAATCAGGCTGGTATGTGTTACATCATAGGTAAGAGATATGGCCTATCTGCTTTTCTCATTATGTGCTCTGACCTTTGGTCCCTGGGGTTCTGCATCCACCAAGATGCAATACGTGTTCAGATATGTTTGCCATTTTCATCAGCAGCGTACTATGCAGAATTGAAATAAATTATTTCACTAAACCATACCTTTAAACAGCATTTTATTGCTTTTGCCAAAGTTGATCCTCATTTATATAATTCTCTAACACATAGGTTAGAACTGGGAAAAGTTGATATTTCAGACTACGAATTGAATAATTTCCTAGTGTGCAGACATGTAAAGGAATTAGTTGCATATGCTATGGAAAATGGCAGTTTTTCTAATAGCCTATGAACATAGAAACTCCTGCTGTATAAATATGTGTTTGTATTAACTTGCATAGATTATACATTATGTTAATTGGCATAAAAATAAAATGTAATATGTATTTAGTTGATACTTTTTAAGGCGTTTGGATAATTTAGTTGTTTACAGTTATGCATCCAAATATACACACACAACTGGATGATGCCAGATTTTCATTGTTAAGGCTCCCGACATACAGCTCGTTTGGAGAGTTTACATTACAGTATTAAACTGCTGGAGAAAACACTTGAAACAAAGAATTTAGTCCAGATGTTGTGACTTCACTCTTCCAGTGTTTGGTGAACTAAACTCATGAAATCAGAAATAATCATCTCTACTGCTAGGTCACACCATGGAAGGAAATGGTTAGACTGACGAAGAGCTAGGGAGAAAAATGTCATAATTTAGGGCACAAACATACTTTGTTCCTTCATGTCTGGCCACAAATATCACTCATTTTTCCTTAGACATAGGATGTGGAAACTTATTTATTTATTTTGTGCCAAAAGCATTGCAGAAATAAGTATAAAACTGATAAAATAGAGGAAGTACAAGTGGCTAAATAATTTTAGACCAAAAATGGGCAACAGAGACCGCATTGTCTGCAGTTTTAAACAATTCTTCCTCTGTGCATGAGGCAGGGAATTGTGGGCAAGCATACAGATGCAGTGTTGGTTGTTCTGCTCCACAGTCGCACAAGGTGGAGGATTCTTCTAGGTAGAGCCATTTTGCCAGGTTGCCTCTTGATCTGCCAACTCCACTTCTGAGTCTGTTCAGGGACTTCCAAGTTGACCATTCTTGGTTTGGCCCTGGAGGCAGACCCTCGTGGGGGGCCATCCAATTGGGATTTCCTGGTTTAGCTGCCCAGAGGGACACTATTGCTGTGGCTGGGGGAACATTCAGCGGAGTGGTGGTTCTCATGAAGCTTTCCCTTGATTTGAGTCAACTGAGAGGAGGCCAATAGCCATGCAGTGGGTGGCTTTCACAGTGTTCAACCTTATTTCTCTCACATTTAGCAGCAACCTCCCATTGCACATCAGGGGAGCAATGCCAGCTAGCTTATAGAGTCTATCAACAGGTGTGGGTTTGAGATATCCTGTGATTACTTTATATATTTCGTTCAATGCTTTACTCACCTGCTTGTGCCAAACAGGGCAGGCATACTCAGAAGTTGAGTAAGACAAGGCCAGGGCTGATGTTCTTATTCATTTTGGGTCTGCATCACATGCGCTGCCAATAAGTGTGGAAAATGAGCACTGGCCAAAACCAAATCTGAACTCTGGATAGAGGCGCTCTCCTTCCTTTTTCTGCATTATCCAGACTGTTGTGACTAACCTTGTATTAAATATGTAAAACATGGATAGGAGTTATTTTATGTATTGTCGAAGGCTTTCATGGCTGGAATCACTGGGTTGCTTTAAGTTTTTGGGGCTGTATGGCCATGTTCCAGAAGCATTCTCTACTGACATTTCGCCTGCATCTATGGCAGGCAT